>JAXGGA010013602.1:0-34693 GCA_038373865.1 Uloborus plumipes
GAACCCCAATCTTATGATTTTCAAGGGACTGTGAAAAAAACCCGTAAAATACGGGAAATATTTTAAAAGCACCTGCTGAAAAAACAAACGGATATTGCGGGGAAAACGTACATTCGGGCAGCAAAAATAGAGGATTCACTGTACGTTGTTGTGAATTACGCAATGTATCTAGCGGTGCAACAATGCTGAATCAGTTTCAGATATTTACCCTTGCAAAGATTGATAGACAAATAGATAAATAAATTACATAGATTTCCGAACACGGATAGACATAGCAAATGGTTTCTTGTCATTGATCGAAATTGTAAATGGATAAATATTAAGATAAATTAATGTAGAAGTAAATGGATATAGAGACAAAGAGGGAATTATACAAGTTGAAGCTTGAGGCTAAGAAAATTTGACAGTGGTCAATGGCAGGTAAACCCAAAACAGCTATTTCAGACAGCAACTTAAGTTGATACTGACGTCACTACGGGCAGAGCCAATACGAGCTCACAAGCAGTTAGCGATCTCCTCTAATTCGTTAAGTAGGCTATGACGCTTTATCTAGCTCGTTTTTCATAAGCTAACTTCACGGTGACGTCACGATGTTTTTGTCAAGAAACCTTGCAGTGTACTTTAGTGGCCAATTGGGCGTTATTGATGGCCACTTTGAACGAAGTTCCAAAATTGTAATCCTACTTCACTTCATTATGCATTTAGTAATATTTTGCACTATGTACCTGCATATATCTAAATTTCCAGTTATAGAAGAAAAGTGTTTTAAAAAACCTTATAAACCTTTTCTGGAAAGAAAATTATTTGTTATGAAATCTAAATAACAAGACATTATGCAAACAAAACAAGAACTAAACGCACCTGAATACATGAAGTTTAAAAAACATTTAATTCAATTTGCTGATTAATCATAAATTTGGTCATCTTTGACTATTTTTTAACGAAGTTTCATTGCATTTTCTGGATTGAAATTATGTATTAGATGTTTTGTGCAGAAGATGGGTCGATTTTCTCCCCAAGTTAACATTGGCCGCCAGTGACGCTGCTAATGGGCCATGGTAACCCGATCGTTATGGCCTCGTGACCGGAGGGGCCCGGGTTCGATACCAACCAATCAAAGATCCACCGTTTTGAATAATGGTGGTTGGGGGACGTTAAAAATGTCGTGGTCACAAAGTCCTCCAAGTGAAACGATACTACTGGGGGTACTGGGCAAAGGGTTTGCTTGACCCTTAGTTCTGGTTCAAAAAGAACAGAGCGCTCTTCAGTGCCCTATCCCGGTTAGACCACGAGTTGTGGTAGGTACGGTGGACCCTGGAGTGTGATGTGCAGTGTTAAGTGACGACGCTAATGTCCATTTCTTTTCATAATCAGCACGATGCATCGGCAATTTGTATTTTGTTAAGAAAAAAAAGTAGGTTGCCAGTTTGACGACCAACATAACATCTTGTATTCGCCGAAAAATAATTTTTATTCACCACTGCTGAGTGGTGGCCACTAGTCTCGACCTCTAATACAAATAGATGCAGAGATAAACATAGAGATAGGCAGAGAATTGATGTAAACAGTAGCGCTGATTAATTGATACTCATTAAAACATTCTTTATACCGTCACCAAATTTTTTCAATGCTGTTTTCCTGTAAAAAAATGAATGGCATAAAAAGCAAGCAGGGATGGAGGCTATTTATTTCATCCTAAAAATAGTGTCCGTTTTTCTTAAATAATAATTTTTCACATCCCGTTGGGGCCAAATATGAGATCTTCTTCGTCGCGTAAAAAAAAAAATAAAATTCTAGGTTTAAGAAGAAATTGTTTGCTCAATTGTTGGCAAAGGATGAAAGTGTCTCAAATTTCCACTCAAGCTGTTTTCGACAACAGGAGACCAGAAAAAAAAAGATCCTGAAAGCAGGATCTTTTTCCGTCAAGTGAACAAAACCTTGTGTAAAGGAAGGTTGTCAGGAAAGAGAGAGATGAAATTTAATTAAGTGGTTTTCTCAGTTTAAAAATAGTTTCGAAGGGAAATAATACATATTTGTTATCATCAAATTTTGAAAATGAAACTTTTGCTCTATGAAATCAACGCTACAAGGCGAGATCAAGAAAGTATTTAGTCACATTAAAATACTTCGAAATGTATAAAATGTTTTCTTTTTTACAATCGAGGACATAAAATTGTTATTTTTTTCTTTTAACAAATAAGAGTGAGTGCACCTACCGACTGCCGTAGAATAACTGCCAGAGTCTTTTCGTAAGGCGGCAGCCGGAATCGGTGTTCAAATTTATTTAAGACACCAAAATATTACATACAATAAAAAGAACAAGACAAAAATAGGGTACAGTCATAGGGAAAAAAACGAAACACTCGCTCGTATTCGAATAGTCCGTGGAGTTAGTGCAAACATATTTCACTTCCGGATACCAGTCTGAAATTTTATGTGGGGCTTAAATTCACATAGGAGGACAAAAAAACGCCGGGAGACACTTGATCGGAGGTCAAGGTCATTCCGTGATGACGTCATCAAAATGGCCGCTTTTACAGGTAAATACGTTCGTTTAACTGCTTAAAACTCCATCATAGATTCAAATATTGCAAAACTCAAAGATATCATCTGAAAGCTCTTTAAAAGAGCTCTTTAGAAAGATTTAATTTTTCTTTCTAAGGTCAAGGGTTCACCTGTGATGACGTCATCAAAATGGCGGCTTTTGCAGGTAAATACGTTCGTTTAATTGCTGAAACTCCATCATAGATTAAAATATTGCAAAACTCAAAGGTATCATCTGAAAGCTCTTTAAAGTAGCTATTTAGAAATATTTAATTTTTCTTTCTGAGGTCAAGGGCCCACCTGTAATGACGTCATCAAAATGGCCGCTTTTAAAGGTAAATACGTTTGTTTAACTCCCCCTAAAATTCCATCATATATTTAAATATTTCAAAACTCAACTATATCATCTGAAAGCGCTTTAAACGATCTATTTATAAAGATATAATTTTTCTTTTTGAGGTCAAGGGTTCACCTGTGATGACGTCATCAAAATGGCCGCTTTTGCAGGTATATACGTTCGTTTAACTGCTTAAAACTCCATCATCGATTCAAATATTGCAAAACTCAAATACATCATCTGAAAGCTCTTTAAATGAGCTATTTAGAAAGACTTATTTTTTCTTTCTAAGGTCAAGGGCCCACCTGTGATGACGTCATCAAAATGGCCGCTTTTACAGGTAAATACGTTTGTTTGAGAGCCAATATTTAGAAAAGTGCCAATTTGAGGTTGGAGTTTTCTGAAAAAAAAATTTGTTTGCAGAAAAAAACTAATACTGGATTTTAAGTCTAAATTGGGTCTAAATGCAAGAAAATAAAAGGGGGGAGGTCAAGGAAGTTATTTACGCCCTCCTTAGATTACTCACTTTTAAGCCGTTACAGATCTGATGAATGTTACAGATCTGATGTTAATATGAGCTACATATTTGAGTTTATGCTTTCAGTCTTTGTTAACATCTCTAAATATGATATCATTTCCTTGCGTTTTTAACATAGAATTAAGATAATTATATTAAAATATATATATTAGGCTAAAAAATCAAATTTCATTATAAAAAAGCATTTCTTGGAAATAAAAATGAGCGATAAGGTTTTTAGATAAAATAAATTATGAGATTACCAAATCCAAGCTAATAAAACATTTGTTTTGTTTTGAAACAACACACAACTTCAACTTTTTCAACACACAACTCTGCTGCTTGCTTTTCTTTAATTAGTTGCAGGAAATTTAATTTCTTGATCAGAAATTCAAATTCAGCATGCTAGTTATTATCTAGTTATTTAGCGAAGTTATGAGAAATTGAAGCATCAAAAAATAAATAAATAAATAAATAAAATAATAATAATTAATTAACTTAGTTTCTGCAGTCTCAATTTTTCTTATTTTACTAACTTCTATTGTTAGGTCATACAAACCACAAAAGAAGCAATTGTACTAAAACTCATTGCTTTTCATTTTTTAAGAACAAAAATATTCAGTATATATAGCTAAAACCTGTGATGTTTGCTTTTTATAATTCTGAAACTTGTGAGTTAGTTCTGTAACATATTCGCTGTTTTTCAATGTTACCGCTCTGACTGTTACCGATCTGACAAACTGACAAAGTTTTTTTTTTATTTCCGAGTCGATCGCACTAAACTAAAATCAAACACGTGGTTTTTTCACTTGTAATAAAGGACTATACTTATATATAAAATAATTTTTAAAATAATAAAAACTGCGCATTTTAGAGCGTGTTACCGATCTGATGACTCAAATGACACACATTTTATAAAATCACTTTAAAAAATCTTACCCACAATTTTAGATGCATAAATGCCAATTTTTAATTACGATTCGATAAAACATCCCACCAGGTACTCAGTATCACGTGGTATAGGGGCAGGAAATGATTTTGGGAGCCTAAACATATAGATCGGAAGTTATTGTTACCACTCTGACGGCGGAACTTGGGACACACTTATTTCGCATCGGCTAGAAAATCAGGAATCGATTAAAACAAAAATGAAGTAAAATATTAACAAAGGGGTAAAAATAGAATCGTTTCTTGTGCAAGTGCGTTTTTTTGGGAAGTTAGAAAGTGCGCATGACCTGTTTGAATGCTGAGCTTTGTTACTTGGGACACGTTACCGATCTGATTTTTGATGTATAAAAACAATATTTTCTGAAGAAAAAAAGAATTTTTTTTCTGATCTTATTAGATGAAATGAAAGCAAAACTTATCTTCTTTCTGGGTAAAATGTTTTTTTTAACTAGTTATTGAAATACTAGTGAAAATTCACTTGGGACTCAAATTGGCACTTTTCTAAATATTAGCTCTTGACTCCCCCTAAAACTACATCATAGATTCAAATATTGCAAAATTCAAAGATATCATCTGAAAGCTCTTTAAAAGAACTATCTGGAAAAATTTAATTTTTCTTTCTAAGGTCAAGGGCCCATCTGTGATGACGTCATCAAAATGGCCGCTTTTACAGGTAAATACGTTTGTTTAACTCCCCCTAAAACTCCATCATAGATTCAAATATTACAAAGCTCAAATCTATCATCTGAAAGCTCTTTAAAAGAGCTATTTAGAAAGATTTAATTTTTTTTTCTAAGGTCAAGGGCCCACCTGTGATGACGTCATCAAAATGGCCGCTTTTACAGGTAAATACGTTTGTTTAACTCCCCCTAAAACACCATCATAGATTCAACTATTGCAAAACTCAACTATATCATCTAAAAGCTCTTTAAAAGAGCTATCTAGAAAGATTTAATTTTTCTTTCTAAGATCAAGGGCCCACCTGTAATGACGTCATCAAAATGGCCGCTTTTACACGTAAATACGTTTGTTTAACTCCACCTAAAACTCCATCATAGATTCAAATATTGCAAAACTCAAATATATCATCTGAAAGCTCTTTAAAAGAGCTCTTTAGAAAGATTTAATTTTTCTTTCTAAGGTCAAGGGTCCACCTGTGATGACGTCATCAATATGACCGCTTTTACAGGTAACTACGTTTGTTTAACTCCCCCTAAAACTCCATCATAGATTCAAATATTGCAAAACTCAAATATATCATCTGAAAGCTCTTTAAAAGAGCTATTTAGAAAAAATTAATTTTTCTTTCTGAGGTCAAGGGCCCACCTGTAATGACGTCATCAAAATGGCCAATTTTACAGGTAAATACGTTTGTTTAACTCCCCCTAAAATTCCATCATATATTTAAATATTTCAAAACTCAACTATATCATCTGAAAGCGATTTAAAAGATCTATTCATAAAGATATAATTTTTCTTTCTGAGGTCAAGGGTTCACCTGTGATGACGTCATCAAAATGGCGGCTTTTGCAGGTAAATACGTTCGTTTAATTGCTGAAACTCCATCATAGATTAAAATATTGCAAAACTCAAAGGTATCATCTGAAAGCTCTTTAAAGTAGCTATTTAGAAATATTTAATTTTTCTTTCTGAGGTCAAGGGCCCACCTGTAATGACGTCATCAAAATGGCCGCTTTTAAAGGTAAATACGTTTGTTTAACTCCCCCTAAAATTCCATCATATATTTAAATATTTCAAAACTCAACTATATCATCTGAAAGCGCTTTAAACGATCTATTTATAAAGATATAATTTTTCTTTCTGAGGTCAAGGGTTCACCTGTGATGACGTCATCAAAATGGCCGCTTTTGCAGGTATATACGTTCGTTTAACTGCTTAAAACTCAATCATCGATTCAAATATTGCAAAACTCAAATACATCATCTAAAAGCTCTTTAAATGAGCTATTTAGAAAGACTTATTTTTTCTTTCTAAGGTCAAGGGCCCACCTGTGATGACGTCATCTTTTAGCATATCTTAAAAACTGCTGACAATTTTGAGCTCCCATTTTGGATTCTCTTTTGAAACCACTTCTAGATTGTTTCTCCATCAAAATATTACATGGTTCCAGATCATCATTTTTTCAAATATTAATTTCAAAATTCGTAAGAAATTCAAAATTTTATCTGAAAGAAAATCAATGACGTTTTTATTGTTGGGTTGTTTCATACTTTGGTATAAAAAAACAATCCTTGCCGTACAGAACGTGGTTTAGGTATTATATGCACAAGTATTAAAAATATTTTTAACATTACGGGACAGTTTTTTCTCAGTTTCAGTGTGAAGCAACGGCTGGAGCAAATTTAAAATGATTTGGTATACAAAGTTAAATGATGTTGCTGATCATAAATATGCGATAAAAAAGGGAGGCTTGTATAGAAAATTTTAAAGTTGATGCCGATATTTATATGAAGACCACCCATTAATAACAATTTACCAATAGAAATTTGTAGAACACATTATACTTGAAAAAATAACATATTACATGTGTCTCTAGTGTTGGTAGTCTTCTAGTCTGTGGAGTTAGCGCAAAAACAGCCTAAATATTTCACTTCCGGATACCAGTGTGAAATTTGGTACAGAGCTTAGGTACATATATAAGAACAAAAAACCGCCGGGAGACACTTGATCAGGGGTCATGAACTCCCGTGATGACGTCATCAAGATGGCCGCTTTTACAGGTAAATACGTTCGTTTAATTGCTTAAACTCCATCATAGATTAAAATATTGCAAAACTCAAAGGTATCATTTGAAAGCTCTTTAAAATAGCTATTTAGAAATATTTAATTTTTCTTTCTGAGGTCAAGGGCCCACCTGTAATGACGTCATCAAAATGGCCGCTTTTAAAGGTAAATACGTTTGTTTAACTCCCCCTAAAACTTCATCATAGATTTAAATATTTCAAAACTCAACTATATCATCTGAAAGCGCTTTAAAAGATCTATTTAGAAAGATTTAATTTTTCTTTCTGAGGTCAAGGGCTCACCTGTGATGACGTCATCAAAATGGCCGCTTTTACAAGTAAATACGTTCGTTTAACTGCTTAAAACTCCATCATAGATTCAAATATTGCAAAACTCAAATATATCATCTGAAAGCTCTTTAAAAGAGCTATTTAGAAAGATTTAATTTTTCTTTCTGAGGTCAAGGGCTCACCTGTAATGACGTCATCAAAATGGCCGCTTTTACACGTAAATTCGTTTGTTTAACTCCCCCTAAAACTCCATCATAGATTCAAATATTGCAAAACTCAAACATATCATCTGAAAGCTCTTTAAAAGAGCTATTTAGAAAAATTTAATTTTTCTTTCCGAGGTCAAGGTCCCACCTGTAATGACGTCATCAAATTGGCCTCAAATGACGTCATCACAGGTGGGATCTTGACCTTAGAAATAAAAATTAAATCTTTCTAGATAGCTCTTTTAAAGAGCTTTTAGATGATATATTTGAGTTTTGCAATATTTGAATCTATGATGGAGTTTTAGAGGGAGTTAAACAAACGTATTTACCTGTAAAAGCGGCCATTTTGATGACGTCAGTACAGGTGGACCCTTGACCTCAGAAATAAAAATTAAATCTTTCTAAATAGCTCTTTTAAAGAGCTTTCAGATGATATATTTGAGTTTTGCAATATTTGAATCTATGATGGAGTTTTAAGCAGTTAAACGAACGTATTTACTTGTAAAAGCGGCCATTTTGATGACGTCATCACAGGTGAGCCCTTGACCTCAGAAAGAAAAATTAAATCTTTCTAAATAGATCTTTTAAAGCGCTTTCAGATGATATAGTTGAGTTTTGAAATATTTAAATCTATGATGGAGTTTTAGGGGGAGTTAAACAAACGTATTTACCTTTAAAAGCGGCCATTTTGATGACGTCATTACAGGTGGGCCCTTGACCTCAGAAAGAAAAATTAAATATTTCTAAATAGCTATTTTAAAGAGCTTTCAAATGATACCTTTGAGTTTTGCAATATTTTAATCTATGATGGAGTTTAAGCAATTAAACGAACGTATTTACCTGTAAAAGCGGCCATCTTGATGACGTCATCACGGGAGTTCATGACCCCTGATCAAGTGTCTCCCGGCGGTTTTTTGTTCTTATATATGTACCTAAGCTCTGTACCAAATTTCACACTGGTATCCGGAAGTGAAATATTTAGGCTGTTTTTGCGCTAACTCCACAGACTAGAAGACTATCAACACTAGAGACACATGTAATATGTTATTTTTTCAAGTATAATGTGTTCTACAAATTTCTATTGGTAAATTGTTATTAATGGGTGATCTTCATATAAATATCGGCATCAACTTTAAAATTTTCTATACAAGCCTCCCTTTTTTATCGCATATTTATGATCAGCAACATCATTTAACTTTGTATACCAAATCATTTTAAATTTGCTCCAGCCGTTGCTTCACACTGAAACTGAGAAAAAACTGTCCCGTAATGTTAAAAATATTTTTAATACTTGTGCATATAATACCTAAACCACGTTCTGTACGGCAAGGATTGTTTTTTTATACCAAAGTATGAAACAACCCAACAATAAAAACGTCATTGATTTTCTTTCAGATAAAATTTTGAATTTCTTACGAATTTTGAAATTAATATTTGAAAAAATGATGATCTGGAACCATGTAATATTTTGATGGAGAAACAATCTAGAAGTGGTTTCAAAAGAGAATCCAAAATGGGAGCTCAAAATTGTCAGCAGTTTTTAAGATATGCTAAAAGAACCATTTTTCGGCACCATCTGCAACTGTGCAAACTGAAACAACAGCAGGGAATTTTTATTTATTATTATAAATAAAAATTCCCTACTGAAATTATAACTTTAACAAATCTTGAGAATTTTTGATTAATTACAAAAAGCAAGCGTATTGTAAGGATTAGCTTTAGTTAATTTCTTTGAAAAATATGATTTGTCTACTCTTTGTAAATTTTGACCTTGAAAGTAGCATTTTACATATGGTGGTGGTCCCTAAATCTTTGGTCGATCATAACTTTTGTTCTACTGGTCCTAAAGTGATGCCGCTTGGTACTCAGCTTCCTTTTGGCCCTCCGCGTCTAATTATGTAACCAAATGTAGGGATTCCCATTTGAAAATTCAGACTTTGAGTTCATTTCTATTTGTATATAGCCCCTTGTCAAAATTTCATTGACATAGTTTTAAAGAAGACTTTAATCCATGTCAGAAGACACCTTTCTTTTGTTCTTAGCAAGAAAAGCAATTGAATAATTCAGAGTGTTTCGTTTTTTTTTTCTATGACTGCACAATACAAAAACAGCAAGACTAAGAACATACAAAACACAGACATATGAAAAGATGACTAAACGAAACAAACAGAACAATAAAAATAAATAAAAAAAGAGGCAAATTCACTAAGAGAATAAAGTGTGCGCAAAAATATAATGAGCAAAGATCACGTGTTGGACGGAAGATTGTATAAAAGGGGTAAGTGAGAGAAATTTAATGAGAAAATGTCATGCATAACAAAATAAAGAGTGATTAAGGGCGAATTTTAGTTGAGGTCGGGGAAGAGCAGGGTCCTGTTGGCTTCAAGAAAGTTTAATAGATTTAACATGCATCTGTGAGCTTTAAGGTTAATATGGGAGAGGACTTTCCAGTTGTCTCTCATGTTTTGATTACTATAAGGGAAGTGGTGGGCTCTGGTGTGCGGGCAAGAGAGTAGGTAGTGTTTTAAATCTCCAAAATCACCACAGATGCAGTTTGGAGAAGTAATTTATGTCTAAAAAAGTAATTATGGGAGAGGCCATGTCCAGAATAGAATTGATTTAGGATTTTATTTGCCAACAGAGTGTTGAAAGGTGTAGGGAAAAGATCAAAAGTCCATCTGCCGGAGGATTCATTTGTCCAATATTCTTTCCAGATGTAGAGGAGATAATCACGGAGGATAGATTTCAAATGGGAGATTGGGAGCGAAAGGGAAAAGTTTTGGGGTTTCGAAGTCGCTTCAAAGGCAAGCTTATGGCCGTTTCATTGCCTGTGATTCCAATATGGGCTTTGACCCAATAAATTGAAGTAAAATTGGCGAAATTTTGTTATCTTTCAAAAGTAAGGAGGGAAAGATTATGGAACTGGAGGAGCGATTGAATGGCTGAAAGGCTGTCAGACAAAATAAAAAAAGGAGAAAATTGGGAAGTCAAGAGAATTGGAAATGATCCATTTGATAGCTAAATTAATGGCAAGCATTTCGGCTTGGAAGATGGAGTTATGAGGAGAGAGGGTGTTCATTTTCGCGTAAAAGAGGTCGTCATTAAAGAAGATGCACCCTCTTTTTTCGCATGTCTGTGCATCCATAAACTCACATTTTTTTGCATTGAGAAAGGCGTTCCTTGTAACGCCGAAACACGTGTTTCTGCGTATTTGTGCTTTTCAACGTTGTATTTATGCTATCACATTTGTGCACAAAGGTATCTATTATCAAAGGTTATCTGTCTCTTTTATTAAATGTCAAGCCGAGACTTATTCTATACAAATCATGTCACACGTCAAATTTTAAAAAGAAAAAAAATTGGAATAAAATAAACTTACGTAAAAATAACCATAATTGAAATACAAAGGGAATAATTTAAAACTTATGTTAAAAGCTACAAGACACACAAGAAATAGGGAATGTTTTTTCTTTTTTTGACTCCTCCAATCATTTGGGTGAACAGTCACGTATTATATAGCCGTTACCAACAGAATATTTTTTTTCGACCCAAAAATTATTTCCAATCATATTAAGTGTTTATAAGAAAAGCAGTCGAACCTTGTACAATTAATGAAGTTAAAAATACAAGACAACGTGTTCAAAAGTACAAATAAAATATTAACAAGAAGTTCTGTCAAGAACTAAACGAGCCTACTTTCCCGTACATCGACATCGGCATTCTCGCATCTGATCATTATTCTCTTGATTATCTGAGACTTAAAATTATGTCAAACATACCTTTTTAGCACTTAGAGCTGATTTCGAAAAGCAAAATATACCCCTTTCATCAGATGAAATAGACACGTAAAAAGTAATTAACGAATAAATAAAGTTTTGTCGCACCTTTTAAAGAGTGTAATTGTTACAGTTCCTCCGTAGAAAAAATCCTCCATCGTTTTCAAAAAAAAATAATAATAATAATAATAAAATAAATAAATAAATAAATAAAAGTACAAAGAGCATCAAAACACATTTTATCGAAGAAAGAAAAAAAAAGAAAAAAAAAAAAACTCGTCCGTTAATAAAATGTCTCGAATTTCACTTTTAATCTGTTGCCAGTTGTTAAATATAAATAAAGAAAATGTTCTCGTGAATGAAAAATTTTTGTTACAAAAAAAAACATCGTCTGCCAAAAAATAATAATAATAATAATAAATAAAATAAAACAAATTTATAAATAAACAAAAAATCGTCTGCACAGTCAGTAATTTTTTTTCTGGGCCTGCATTTCCGATATGTTTGCGGAGTCGGAGTCGGAATCAGAGTCCTCACAGAAGATTACTCAGAAAAGTACGTTACAAACATTATTTATCAAAACCATTTTCTTACAAAGTTAGTTTGAAGGAAATCCGACTTTAAGTTCAGGATCAACATTCAACTTAAATTCCCCGTAGACGCTAATGTTAATTTTTTTTTCTGAACGGTTCAATATTGAACGAAAAATGGTTCAAATCAAAAAGCGAAATATGGGAATGTATGGGAAAGCCTCTCCGAGATCTTTCAAACAAAAAAAAGTTTATTCCATTCGGACGGTTCACTCAACAGTTATTAGATGGGGAAAGGTTGCTTGAACGGTTCAATGTTGAACGAAAAAGTCTTCAAATTGAAAATTTAAATACGGTAATGAAGTATCCTTGCTGAGATCCTTCGAACAAAAAAAAGTTTATTTAAATCGGACTGTTCACTCAAAAGATATTAGGGGTGACAGCTTGATTGAGCAGTTCAATGTTGAACGAAAAATTGTTCAAATCGAAAATGTAGATACGGGAATGAAGTATCCTTGAAAAGATCTTTCGAACAAAAAAAAAGTTTGTTCAAATCGGATTGTTCACTCAAAAGTTAGCATCGCGGGACCGGTTGTTTGAACGGTTCAAAGTTGAACCAAAAATTGTCCAAATCGAAAAATCAAATATGGGAATGAGCTGCACTCGCTGAGATCTTTCGAACAAAAAAAAATTTATTCCATTCGGGCGGTTCACTCAAAAGTTATTAGGTGGAAAAAGGTTGCTTAAACGGTTCAATGTTGAACCAAAAGTGTTCAAATTGAAAATTTAAATACGGTAATAAAGTATCCTTGCCGAGATGCTTCAAACAAAAAAAAGTTTGTTTAAATCGGACTGTTCATTCAAAAGTTATTAGGGGTGACAGCTTGATTGAGCGGTTCAATGTTGAACGAGAAATTGTTCAAATCGGAAATGTAAATACGGGAATGAAGTACCCTTGAAAAGTTCTTTCGAACAAAAAAAAGTTTGTTCAAATCGGACTGTTCATTAAAAAGTTAGTATCGCGGGACCGGTTTTTTGAACGGCTCAAAGTTGAACCAAAAATTGTTCAAATCAAAAAATCAAATATGGGAATGAGCTGTACTCGCCGAGATCTTTCCAACAAAAAAAAGTTTGTCCAAATCGGAATGTTCATTCAAAAGTTATTAGGGGGGGACAGACAGACCGACCGACCGACCGACCGACCGACACACAAATTCCCCATCTCAATACCCTACTTTCAAATTTTTAATTTTTCGATATTCATTTTACCTTTTTATTTTTTAACTTGGCGATATTTTTTGGACTTGGCGATATTTTTTTAACTTGGCGATATTTTTTGGACTTGGCGATATTTTTTAGATGCATTAAGCTACTTTTAATACTTTTTTCGTCTTTCTTTTATTTTTAACGGGAAAGTAGGCTAAAAAAGAGTTTGAAAACTCTAGCAAATAGCTATTTCGGGAATATTACAAATGAAGCCCCATTATCAGTGCGAAAAGAGGATGGTTCAACTAGTCAAGTGAACAAGGATTGATTTTCAAACTCGTTTTTAACATTTTATTTGTACTTTTGAACACGTTGTCTTGTATTTTTAACTTCATATTAAGTGTTTACATCTCCTTTTTGTGTTAGGGGTCATCTTTTTCATCCTGTTTTTTGCGCAACTATTTTAATTAGTTTGAAAAATAGCGTAAAAAAATAATCTATAAATATGCCTTCATAAAAAATAAAATCAACTATAAAAGAGTGCAATAGATAGTTTCTCAAATCACACAAAGTACACTCAAGCTAGCTTCCAAAAAAATTTTTACAGATATTTTACGGCAAAATAAATAGCGATTTCTACTATCCGAGTCGAAACAGATTTTAATGCATAAAAATGTAACTTTTATTATTAAAATACATTAATTTTAATTATGTATGTCTGTTCTGTTTTTCTAATCGTTAGACTACTTTTGCGGGAACAAAAAATAAATTGCTACACATGTGTTTTTCAAAACAATACACCAAAGAAATATTTTGTAGAAGCCAAGCCCTTTTAGCCAGAGGGTTTATTGAAAATACTTCCAAAATTGAAATTAATCCGAAAATGGAAAATTTTGTTTTCTATTACGAAGTAAGATTTTGAAAGAGTTTACGAAATTACTTCTTTTTTCTCGCAAAAGATTAAAGCAAATGGGATTTGACGCAGAACAGAGACTTGAAGTAGGTGTTCTTTCCCCAATTGCATCTAAGATTCAATTTACCTTGATCGCGAAATTTCGCTACGTTTGTCTTAAAATAGTGGAGAAACGTTTAAAAACTTTTGGACACAAATTTTGCTGAAGCACTAACGTTTAAAGAACGAAAAGATAACTTCATTTAAGAAGAGTGGAAGTTTAAGAAAATTCAGCACCAAAACGTTTACTAATTTTTCAACAGCTTTTCATATTACGAAGAGTTATAATCGATTGAACACCTACTCCCCCGCCCCCTTTTCTGTTTTTCACTTCAAGATTCCTAACAATTTTCATAATTAATTATTGCAAATAATATTTTCAGTGTGTGCAATACACTGTTAAAACTACAGGTTGCACTAGACACCTTTAAAGGTGAAACGTTGTAGCACCAGCGGCACCTCCTGAGGGGTGTCACTTAACTCCCTATGGCACCCTTGAAAGTGCCATTCGGCTTTATGTGCCACCCTATGGGTGTCTTATGGTACCCCATGGGTGGGCCGTGGTAGCCCGATCGGCAAGGCGTCGGACTCGTGACCGGAGGGACCCGGGTTCGATCCCCAGTCGATCAAAGACCCATCGTCTTTATTAATGGTAGCTGGGGGACGTTAAAAATGTCATGGTCACAAAGTCCTCCATGTGGAATGATACCTCTGGGGGTGCTGGGCCGAGGGTTTGCTCGACCCTTGGTTCTGGTTCAAAAAGAACAGAGCGCTCTTCAGGGCCCTATCCCGGTTAAACCACGAGTTGTGGTAGGTACGGGGGGCCCTAGAGTGTGTGAGGTACCCCATGGGTGACCCATGGCATCCTAAGGAGCCAAATGTTACCTTCAATTGTGCCATAGGGAGTCAAGTGACACCCCTCAAGGGGTACCGCTGGTGCTACAACGTTTAACCCTTAACCTCTTTAGTCCCAGTTGAAGGTACACATATGTGTACCTTTTAAGTTTTTATTTTTATCTGGTTTCAAAGCAACTTATAACGAAAAAAATATGCATTATAAAGTCTACGATTGTAACATTTATTTTTCATCAATCCCATTTTTTTTTCTAGGTATTATTCAGACCTAGCAGTTTAGAAAGTTGAAATTCAAATGATTGAAAAAATCAGGACTGAAGGAGTTATAGGTGCCTTGTGCAACCTGTAGTTTTAACACTGTGCCCTTTCGTGGGCATGAGAAGATTACTTCCCCCCTACAAGATTACACAAAAAACGCCTTTGGGAAGCGCAATTCCTATTGTGATATATGGATGCCGCTATTACAATGGGAACGCAATTTCTCACTTCAGCTAACATCCTGCTAGCTTCCAAGCAAATAAGTGCGCAGTTCCTTATGATATGCGCTTAGCTAGAGTGGGGAATCATATGTTCCAGATGATTTTCAGCTATAAACAATGTAAGAACTGCAGCATTAAAGGAAAAGAAAAGAGGACTAGCTGTATCTGTGCATTGGAACACGCTTTTCATCACCATTGACTTTTATTTTCTTGATGACTAATAAATGGTTTCGTGGGAAGAATACTTCCCACCCCTGAAATTTAACTGCAAAAATAAAAGTCGGCACAATGAAGTTCATTTCCTTAAACGCTATTGCTTAATTTTTAATAAAACGTAACAAATTGGGAGGAATTCTAAAGAAACATAAATGGGCAACGAAAGGATTGACTATTATTACAATCAATTACTGACTAGTGAAGTAAATACACCCACAGCTTGGTCATAACATCCCGAGACTTAAGTTCTGACCTTAAATCTGGATCCTCAGTCAGGATTAATAGCTTGGATGCTAATTTTGACTTATTGTAACGAGGATAACCTTCAAACTGGTAGATTGAAATAATTTGCCTTACAAGCGAGCGTCCGCAAACTATGATAAGGCTCAACTCGAAAAAGAAGGCAAAAGCTGAATAATATGCAACGAGTTACCGCTAATAAGCCAAGGCAAGGTAGAACTAAAGCAAATACACTCACAGTCTTTCAGTCCTACCTTGCCCTACCGTCAGAAGGTCACCACAACTTATCTCAGCAGCTGCACTTATGCTCTATGTGGTCCCCAACTGTCTATTTTTTTGAAAGAAATGCTGGATAAATCTTTTCCATCTCTGACTTTTGTCCACCAGGTTAGTCATCCTTATCTCCAAATTATTTTTTCTGAGTTAAATAATCGTGTACCAATTTTGAATGATCTTGCTCAGTAAACTTAGTTATGTTGTTACGGCAATTTAGTTAAGTGTATTTAATTTATTTTTTAAAAGGAATTTCAAAATACCATTACTGCATTTCGTTTTAGACCATTCAATAAGCATATTCGTTTAATCTTGCTATGTGTACTTTATTCCCTTGCCGTCAAAATATGGTTAATATTTTTTGTAGCACTCATATTCCATGTATTTTACGCTAAACTACCAACTACCCCTGAAAGCACAAAATTGATTCTTAATTTAGATTCAGAGTCATCTTTAGAGAATAACAATAGTCAGGAAGCAATCTTTTTCAGATATCACTTATCTTTGTTCCTTTTCTTGTTCCGTGAATTTAATCATAGTTACAGCTATTTTTCAGTCGATATTTAATGATCGTGTTCGTGTAATCTCGCTCGGAGCAGTTTATTCTCTTTTCCTAGTAAGTAACATTGTTAATATTTTCTTAATAATCATGTTCAGTGCAGTTAGTGCTAGACTGTCAACTACCCCTGAAAGCACGTAATTGATTCTTCCTCTATGTTCAGAACCATCTTCAGGGAGTAACAATAGCCGGGAAGTAATCTTTTTCAGACATCATTTATCCTTATTTTCCGAGAAGAGAAACAACATCTCGAAAGAAAAGGGAATAATACATTGTAAAAGAATGCGCTTGTAAATAAATGAAGACACTCAAGGGATCATCAGGTCTTGCTGAAGAGGACTGAAAATCACGTTTCAAAACAAGTACTTGTTCTGCAAACATGGATAAATGGCTCAAGTTTCAAATCGTGTTCTAAATGTTTCTGTTATAGTTTTCTTTATTATTTACAAAGTATCTATTCTATTTTGGTACTAATCATATTTACTCTTATTAAATCCGTTGTGGCTTGGTAGTGTTAATCGCAGGATTTTCGTCTAAAGTGTATTGATGATTTTCACAGAGCCATACTTTTGATAATTCACAATCGCAGATCAATCGGAAGCCAATTAATTTTAATTAAGGATGGTAGAGGCATAATAACAAAAATTAAGCTTCAAAAATTATTTTTGCTCGCTTTAGCATCTGAATTCAAATTTTTAAATATAAATCTACGGCCTATTTAAATTATTAAGTTTAATTTTTAAAAATGAAACTCAAATTATATCCTTTTAACTTCCGAAACATATGTCATCAAAAAATGGATTTTACGGCTACCTACAGCACGTATCGGGAAAGATGACGGACAGCTAAAAGAATTGTTAAGAAAGAAACATTATGCTATATGCTAGTATCTTCTCACGTCCAAAACCCTAGGCTAAACATCTAGTCTATAAAAAACCGTTTCCCAGTTGAAAAGAAATAAGATGAGTGTTTTCGTAGAGTAATTTTTAAATGATTCTTTCAATAATAGATTTTAATATATATTTTTTGAATCTCTTAATTTTCTCCACCGGTGTAGTTACTCTTTCCTCTGACTTAAATTTTCCTACATTAAACGGCGTACTCTTTCCAGTTAACGGTCTTGTTCAGTGAATTTAATTAAAATGTTATAGCTATTTGTTAAGTATGTTTAATAGTCATGTTCACGTAATCTTGCTCTTTGTACCTCTTTCTCTTGTCCTAAAAATATGGTTAATCTTTTCCCAGTAATCATGTTCAACATAGTTAATTCTAGACTTTCAACTGCCCCTGAAAGCACAATATTGATTTCCTTTATGTTCAGGACCATCTTCAGAGAGTAACAATAGCCAGGAAGCAATCTTTTTCAGTCATTATTTATCCTTGTTTTCCGAGAAAAGAAACAACATCTCGAAAGAAAAGGGAATAAGACATTGTAAAAGAATGCGCTCGTAAATAAATGAAGACACTCAAGGGATCATTAGGTATTGCAGCAGAAGACTGAATATCACGTTTCGAAAGAAGTACTTGTTCTGCAAACATTGATAAACGGCTCCAGTTTCAAATCGTCTTATAAACGTTTCGATACTAGTTTACTTTATTGTTTCTTAAGTATCTATTCTACTATTTTAGTAATAATTATATACGCTCTTAGGAAACCCGTTGTTGCTTACTGTCTGTTTGGGTATTGTGCGCCTGGGAGCCACGGACGCTTCTATCTGAAAAAGGGGAGATAGGTTTAAGATGCGCACTACCCGATGCCTTCAGCTTTTGTTCGCTTTCTACTTCCTCGTTGCTTTTCCACCCTATTTCGAGAAAGTCCGAAGAGACTTCGCGCGTGCGCAGATGCAGTAGAGGTTGCACGAAAAAATTTTAGACAGTAGTAGTGTTAATCGCTGGTATTTTCATATGAAGTGTATTGATGATTTTCAAACTGCCATTTGATAATTCACCAATCGCAAATCAATTGACTGCCAATTAATTTTAATTAAGGATGATGGAGGCAAAATTAAAAAATTAACCCTCAAAACTTATTTTTGCTCGATTTAGCATCTGAATTGAAATTTTTAAATGCAAATCTACGCCTTTTTTAAATTATTAAGTTGAATTTTTAAAATTGAAGCTCAAATTATATCCTCTTAACTTCCGAAAAATATGTCACCAAAAAATGGATTTTACGGCAACCTACTCCACGTGTCGGGTAAGATGGAGGACAGCTAATAGCATCATTAAGAAAGAAGCATTATGCTATATGCTAGTATCTTCTCACGTCCGAAATCCTAGACTAAACCTCTTGTTTATGAGAAACAGTTCCCCAGTTAAAAAGAAACAAGATGAGTGGTTTCGGTAGAATAATTCTTAAATGATTTTTTCAATGAAAATTTTATTTGACGGGCCGGGGGGGGGGGATATGAAGGTGACCAAAAAGCTATTTCGAGAAAAACGAAAAACAAAGTTTGATTTCTCGTAACTCCTTTTGCAGTTAAGAGTTTTCATGCACATTTCGATCGATTCTCATCTTTTTCCCCCTTGTTGTTCTACCAGATGATATTACTCCTTCATAGCCCCTAGATACCGTTAATATCTCAAACTTGACAAAAAAGTGACTTTCATCTTTTTCCCCCTGGCCCTTCATTTTTTCTTTTTTTTTAACCTCTTAATTTCTTCCACCGATGTAGTTTCCCTTTCCTCTGACTTAAATGTTCCTACTTTAAATGACTTATTCCTTTCAGTTAGTGGTCTTGTTCAGTGAATTAAATCAAATTGCTATTCATATGTTTTTTAGTAAATTTAATAACCATGTTCACGTAATCTTGCTCTTTGTATCTCTTTCTCTTGAACTAAAAATATGGTTAATCTTTTCCCAGTAATCTTGTTCATTGAAGTTAATTCTAGACTGTCAACTGCCCCTGAAAGCACAATATTGATTCTTCCTTTATGTTCAGAACTATCTACAGAGAGTAACATTAGCCAGGAAGCAATCTTTTTCAGTCATCATTTATCCTTGTTCTCCGAGAAAAGAAACAACATCTCGAAAGAAAAGGGAATAAGACGTTGCAAAAGAATACGCTTGTAAATAAATGAAGACACTGAAGGGATTATTAGGTCTTGCAGCAGAAAAATGAAAATCACGTTTCGAAAGAAGTATTTGTTCTGCAAATATGGATAAACGACACGAGTTTCAAATCGCGTTCTAAACGTTTTGGTAATAGTTTTCTTCATTGTTTATTAAGTATCTATTCTACTATTTTGGTAATAATTATATACGTTCCTAGGAAACCCGTTGTTGTTTGGTAATGTTAATTGCTGATATTTTCATATGAAGTGTATTGATGATTTTCAAAAGGATACTTTTGATAATTCATCGATCAATGATTAATCGGCTGCTAATTAATTTTAATTAAAGATAGTGGGAGAAAATTAAAAAATTAAGCTTAAAAAATTATTTTTGCTCACTTTTGGATCTGAAATCAAAATTTTAAATATAAATCTGCGGTTTCTTTAAATGAGTAAGTTTAATTTTAAAAAATGAAACTCTAATTATATTCTTTTAACTTACGTAAAATTTGTCATAAAAAAAAAAAAAAGATTTTACGGCAACTTACCTCACCTATATCGAGTAAGATGATGGACAGCTAAAAGTTATCTTCTCACGTCCGATACCCTAAGCTAAAATTCTTCTCTATGAAAAACATTTCCTCAGTTGAAAAGAAATTCGATAAGTCATTTTGGTAGAATATTCTCAAATGATTTTTTTTCAATGATAGATTTTTTTTATTATTTTGTAATCTCTTAATTTTTTCCACCGGTGTAGTTTTCCTTTCTTCTTTTTAAAATTTTATTACTTTAAATGGCCTATTCTTTTCAGTTAATGGTCTTGTTCAGTGAATTTAATCATTCTGCGCTATTTATTCAGTATATTTAATAATCACGTTTGTGTAATCTTGCTCGTAGCATTCTATTGTCTGGTCCCAGTAACTGTTAATATTTTCCTAGTAATATTGATCAATGCAGTGAATGCTTGTCAACTGCCCCTGAAAGCGCAAAATTGATTCTTCCTTTATATCTTTCGAGAGTAAAATAGTCTGGAAGCAATCTTTTTCAGATATCAGTTATCCTTGTTTTCCGGAAACAGAAACAACATTTTGAAAGAAAACGGATTAGGACGTTGTAAAAGAATGCGCTGGTGAATAAATGAAGACACTCAAGGGATCATTAGGTCTTGCAGAAGAAGACTGAAACTCACGTTTCCAAAGAAATATTTGTTCTGCTAACATGGATAATCGGCTCGAGTTTCAAATCATGATCTAAACGTTTCGGTTATAGTTTCCTTGATTGTTTATTAAAAATCTATTCTATTATTTTGTCAATAACTAGATTCACATTAGGGTCATTCCATGTGAAATCAACAAGCCTCAAAACTTGACCATCACCAATTTCAAAAAAAATTATAGGGTTGATTACCTCTATAAAGTGATACAAAAAACTGATTTTTAAAATTTTTTTCAGCTGTTAGTTTTTTGTGTGAGACCGCTTAAAAAACGCAAAAAATGGAAAAAAGTGAAATTTTGAACATACAAAGATTCAATTTTCTCAGCTTGTATTGCAGCTAGAGTCTTTTGTTATATGTCATTGTAAAGCTCTTTAAACAAGCTTTCAAACGATGTATAATTTGACAAGGTTTCGTGATGTTAATATTTCAAGGTCACCACAAGCATTATTTGACCTTGAATATTTCAAAAAGTGCATTTTTTAAAAATCTGAAAAAAATATATATATTACTTCCTAATGTAGTGTATATGTGGTAAAATTTTCAGAATGGGACAGCAATGGGATCTGGATGAAAAATGGAATCGACTTTTTACACTCTTACCACTTTATTGCAATGCCTATGGTTCCTGAGGATATATAATACGGAAATATCGCAAACTGCGAAAGGTTATTTACAAGTGACGGTTGGCTTATTCCACGTCTTGTTTTGAGAGGTTATAAATGATTCCTTTTCCGTTTCTACTAGGGTCTACTTTCGAAATAATAGCACTTATGGGCACATTGACAACATTTTCAAAGTCTGGATAGTAGATAGAATTTGAGAGTCTATGAGGCTGCAACAGCTTGATTTTCGACATCTGTGTCTAAGACGCACCTTAGCCACCAATATCCATTATACCTGCAGATCAAATCCAACCATTTTTGGGCAATCAAGATCGCCTTTGGCAGTTGTAGTACGTTCGATCCTTACAGTGTTGAAAATGAATATGCATTCACTTGCATCTGATTCCTCTTTAATGGCATTACACAATGAAGACTCTGAGTGCCTGGTGTTGTTCTTGCCATCATTTTTCTGGATTTCAAAGCCTCTTCTTCCATATCAAATCAATTCATTTTCAATATTGCACAATTTAACATTATAAACAGGAAGCAGAGGCTTTGAAATCCAGAAAAATCCAGAAAAACTCAGAGTCTTCATTGTGTAATGCCATTAAACAGGAGTCAGATGCAAGTGAATGCATATTCGTTTTCAACACTATAAGGATCGAACGTGCTACAACTGTCAAAGGCGATCTTGATTGCCCAGAAATGGTTGGATTCTTGATCTGCAGGTATAATGGATATTGGTGGCTAAGGTGCGTCTTAGACACAGATGTCGAAAATCAAGCTGTTGCAGCCTCATAGACCCTCAAATTCTATCGACTATCCAGACTTTGAAAATGTTGTAAATGTGCCCATAAGTGCTATTATTTCGAAAGTAGACCCTAGTAGAAACGGAAAAGGAATTATTTATAACCTCTCAAAACAAGACGTGCAATAAGCCAACTGTCACTTGTAAATAACCTTTCGCAGTTTGCAATATTTCTGTATTGTATATCCTCAGGAGCCATAGGCATTGCAATAAAGTGGTAAGAGTGTAAAAAGTCGATTCCATTTTTCATCCAGATCCCATTGCTGTCCCATTCTGCAAATTTTACCACATATACACTACATTACGAAGTAATATATATATTTTTTTCAGATTTTTAAAAAATGTACTTTTTGAAATATTCAAGGTCAAATAACGCTTTTGGTGACCTTGAAATATTAACATCACGAAACCTTGTCAAATTATATATCATTTGAAAGCTTGTTTAAAGAGCTTTACAATGACATATAACAAAAGACTCTAGCTGCAATATAAGCTGAGAAAATTGAATCTTTGTATGCTCAAAATTTCACTTTTTTCCATTTTTTTGCGTTTTTTAAGCGGTCTCACACAAAAAACTAACAGCTGAAAAAAAATTTAAAAATCGGTTTTTTGTATCACTTTACAGAGGTAATCAACCCTATAATTTTTTTTGAAATTGGTGATGGTCAAGTTTTGAGGCTTGTTGATTTCACATGGAATGACCCATTAACGAAATCGCTTGTTGTGCGGTTGTGTTAATTGCTGTTATTTTCATACGAAGTGTATAGAGGATTTTCAAAGCGTCATATTTTTGCTAAGCCTAACCCCACCCCCCCTTTTGGTAACATACGGAAAAAGAATGTCTGAAATTCATTAATACTGCAAATACATTGTGTATAATACGTTTAAGAACTAAACTCCTATTGTTTTCTTATCTTTGAACTAGCAGTACCCGCACGGCGATGCCCGTGCAATAAATGTAAAGGAAGTCAACTGAATAAATTTAAATTTACTCCAACCTCTGAAGTAAAATCATTATATTCTTTAATTCAAATGTACTCCGCAACCTTTTAAATTCCTCTAAAAGTCCTGTTAAAGTTTAAAGCAATTCGCCTAATAAATCAAAACGACATTAAGTTAAGTAAGTAATAGGAGATACTCAAATTTAGTCAATTTTCAAGGCTTTACTTTATAAGCAAATTTAAATCATTCTGTAACATCAGGGACGAAAGAGCAGTTTGTCTGGAAAATGGACCTAGTGTTTCAGTTTTGCGTATAGAGTTAAACCTTGAAAATTGGCTAAATTTGAGTAATTAAAGTCTCCTGCTTTAATTAACGGAGAGAAATGTGCAAAAACTTTTCTTTTTCAGGGAAAAAAAACTTTCCAACGATGTATAATGTTTGGGGGTGGGGAAAAGTCCCCCCCCCCCTCTATTATGCCGGATACACTAAAAATGAGAATTATTAATTAATTCAAAAATAACTAATTCGAAATTTAAAATTCGGCCTTCGAGATACTTTTTATTGGGATACGTTCGAATTTTTGTGCCAAGTTTCAGGTCTGAAGTGCAGTGAAAGCTTCTAACCACCGGTTACAAACATACATACAGAGCCCGTCATCTTTATATACATACAGATGTAAAAACACAGCATTTATCTATCTGTTTATTTTTTTCGTTAACTGTTTTTTGGTTTGAATATTCTTTACACTTTTCGTTATTTTTGAAATACCATTGAGCTTAATGCAGTTAGGTACGATAACTATGAAAGAGTTATTTGTAAATTATATTTAGCTCAAAATTTCTTACACCAAAGACAGTAAAATGCATTCAAATAGAGAATGTTTTTCAGTTGTATCCCCTCTTGCTCAAAACAAAAAAGTAAATTTTAATGCGTATTACAAATTTTTAAAGATCATCATGCAATATTACACTTCAGAACACTTGTTTCTGCAAAGGTAATTTTTTCCGATGTTTTCCTAGTAGTGTATTATGGTGAAACTTTCAAAATAATTGTTGTGTTTTCTCCCCTTTTTGTATGACATTCAGTTTTAGTGAAAACTATGCAGAAATATTTTTCCTGCTAAACATTCATTAAAAAACTGTCTTTATTTAAAACGACCTGTGGCAAGTACTAACTCTATAAGGTTGATCTACGTTCAGAAAAAGATTGCAATGCAGAATAATTGGTAAGTGCTTCATATTGCTGACTTTAGTGGACAGTTCATCGCATTTACTATAAAAAAATATGCAATTATACTATATAAGTTATTACACTATATATCATAAAATAGTTAAACTATTTCTCATTCACAGCTTGTTTTACTTAATTATATAATGACAAGGCAGCTAGAATAGTTTCCTGAGGCATGTTGGTGCATAATGTCCCCCCCCCCTAACTTTTAACCTCGTTCTAATGTTATATTATTTGATATAATTTAATGTTCATAAGATTTCAAGACATACTTCACACGTGGCCCGCTAATGCTCCAAGCGCCTAGCTGCGTGGCCCGGCGTTGCACTGGCCCATCGCGCCTTGAAAGTAGTAAAGAAAATTTCAAAGAACTACTCGCCGCCAAGGCGGCTCGCTAAAAGGCGCTTCGCGTCTTTACTTTTTTCCTGAATCAAAAAATCGTTCGAATTTTTGAAATACTTCGCGCCTTCAAAATAGTGAGGAAAGTTTCAGCAAGTTCAGCTGGCTCAAGTGAAAAATGCAGACATAGATTGATACTCGGTTTTTAATATATGTAGATGGCTTTTCAACTAATTCATATTTAAAAAAAATATCAAGTAGCTAGCGATAAAAGTACTACGTACGTGTCCCAGTAATGAGTTGCATGTTAGGCTTAGTCAAGCTTTTATTTAAAATTCTCATTATCATTATTATTACTGTTTCATAGCAACCACGTTTTGTAACAATGGATTTCCTATTTTATCATTTAGGACAAATTGCTTTAAACTTGACTACTTATTAATTGATATCTTCGTTAGTCAAAATCATATAATTATACAAATTAAAACTAATGAAGTCTGAAAAATTATCTATCTATCGGTACCTGGTTCGACTTTCAGTTCAGGAGAAAGAAGCATGACATAGATAGAAAGATATTCAGTTTTCAATATAAGTAGACTAGCTGCCAAGGCAGCTAGATTAGCTTCCTGCTGCATGTTGATGCATAATGTCCCCCCCCCCTAACTTTTACCTCATTCTGATGATATATTATTTACTACAATTTAATGTTCATACGATTTCAAGACATACTACGCACGTGATCCGCTAATGCCCAAAGCAGCTAGCTGCGTGACCTGGCGTTGCACGGGCGCTTGGCGCCTTTAAAGTAGCGAAGAAAGTTTCAACAAACTACTCGCCGCCAAAGCGGTTCACTAAAAGGCGCTTCACGCATTTGCTTTTTTCCTGCATCAAGAAACCATTCGAATTATTGAGATGCTTCGCGTCTTCAAAATGGTGAGGAAAGTTTCAGCAAGTTCAACTCGCTCAAGTGAAAGAAGCAGACTTAGGGCCTTGCTCCACATTGACGTAAAGCAGAAAAATAAAGCAGAAACGTAAAATGGATTACATGGTGTTCCTATGGAAAGTACCCGGATTTTCGGTTTCTGCCTTCGGTTTCAGTCGCATTTTCTGCTGATATGGGAGCAGGGCCCTTAGACAGATACTCAGTTTTCAAAAAAAGTGGATGGCTTCTCAACTAATTTATATTTCAAAAACCTACAAGTAGCAAGCGATAAAAGTACTACGTAAGTGGCCCGCTAATGAGTTTCATGTTTGATTTAGTTAAGCCTTTATTCAAAACTCTGAAATCATTATTATTACTGTTTCATAGCAACCACGTTTTGTAACAATTTATTTCATATTTGATCATTTAGGACAAATCGCTTCAAATTTGACTACTTATTAATTGATATCTTTGTTAATTAAAATTGCATCTATATACATAAATGACTACTTTTGTATGTATGTCCTGGGTAATCTTCAAAACTACTGGACCGATTTAACCATTGTTTCACCGTAGATAGCTACATTAACAGGAATCAAGATAGGCTATAATTTATTTCGAAAAAACTTAGTTTTAAAAAGTTATTATAAAAAACAGTAAATTTCATATAGTTTTCCCATTAAATGATTAAATTTTCAGTCCATTGTTGCAAAAATTTGTTGCCTTGTAACAACAATATTATAGGGATCATAATGAAAATTTTGAACCAAGGCTTCTGTGGAGTAAGAATGAAATTTATTGCTTTCTTAGGATTTTTATATTCATTTGTGCCAATAATCGCTAACGGGGCTAAATTTAAAAAAGAATTGATTTTGGCAACAGTTAGAAAATAGAAAGTGTTTATATTCAAAAAAATTTCTAAATTAGGTACATAGGATGTTTTTATCAAGTGAATTTTACCAATGAAGTCAAAGGATAGAAACTGTAATAATGGGACTTATTTATCGTCCAGTATTTGGAAATGGTCGACTCCAGTGAGATTGATACTGTAAATATATATATTTATTTTGATATACTAAGCTTATAACATAACCTATTTACCTAAACATTATTTTCCCCTCTTTTTCAATCGTTTAAAAAAATTTTCAGCCTAGGCAACTTTCGTTTTTCCATTTATAGAATCGTTTTTGTCGTAAGTGCTGTTTCCAAAAAGAGATTTTTCAGTGAAACTTTTAAGAAAATCCTTTCTCCTTTTAAAGCAGGCATAGAACTTAATTCTCCAATCAGGATAAAAGCCAAGGATTACATCTTGAATGGAAATGGGGAAAAGAAAATCCTAGTCCACCATTTTTGTCTCGCGGATAAAATACAATTTTCTTTTTTCAGGTTGTATATATTTTAATTGAAAAGAATAATGTATTTGTAACGGATGCAAACATCTGAAGTTTTATTAAAAAAAAAGAAAAAAAACATTTTTAGTATTACATTCGCCTTTTATGTTCGTTTGATATTTGAATCGTAAGTTTTTACATTTAGCCTTATATAAATTATCTACTTATATTAAAAACTGAGTATCTTTCTAACTATCTTTCTTTCTATCTATCTATGTCACGCTTCTTTCTCCTGAACGCCAATGAACTGAAAGTCGAACCAGGTACCAATAGATAGGTAATTTTTCAGGCTTCATTAGTTTCAATTTGTATAATTCTACGATTTAAATTAGCGAAGATATCAATTAATAAGTAGTCAAATATAAAGCGATTAAGCCTAATAAATGATTAAATATGAAATCCGTTGTTGCAAAACGTGGTTGCTATGAAACAGTAATAACAACGATAATGATAATTTTGAATAAAGGCTTAACTAAATCAAACACGAAACTCATAAGCGGGCCACTTACATAGTATTTTAATCGCTAGCTACTTGTAATATTTGAAACATTCATTTGTTGAAAAGACATATACTTATATTAAAAACTGAGTATCTATGTCTGCTTTTTTCCTTTGAGCGAGCTAAACTTACTGAAACTTTCCTCACCATCTTGAAGGCGCGAAGCATCTCAATAATTCGAATGATTTTTTTATATAGGAAAAAAGTAAAGGCGTGAAGCGCCTGTTAGCGAGCCGCCTTGGCGGGGAGTAGTTTCTTGAAATTTTCCTCACTACTTTCAGGGCACGAAGTGCCCGTGCAACGCCGGGCCACGTGCGCGGTATGTCTTGAAATCGAATGAACATTAAATTAAATCAAATAATATAACTTCAGAATGAGGTAAAAGTTAGAGAGGGGGGACGTTATGCATCAACATGCCGCAGGAAGCTAATCTAGCTGCCCTGGCAGCTAGTAACGTACTTAAAATATGTTCTGACTAATCATACGTTTTCTACATTAAATTGTTTATAAAAAAATATTCTAAAAATTTGTTTTAATTAATCGTGATTTTTATGCGTTACTAGATTTTCAAAGAACATTCTTTAATGTTTTGTCTGGTTAATCATGGGTTCTCTACATTTAACGGTTTGTGAAATGTGGTTCTCAAAATATTTATTTATTTATTATTTGTTTATTTTAAAGTATTGCGCACAACAGACAGATCCAATTACAGTGGCAAGTATAGCAAAAACAATTCAAACGATTTATACATTCAAATTTATAAATTTAAATATGTTCTAGTTCAGTATCAAACTAGGCAATCGAAAACAATCTGAAGGAAAACGATTTGAATGAATACAAAAGTGTATTTTTGTTCTCTCTGATTTTACGTACACTGTAAGAGAAAAAAAAATTCACGGACGTTCCTGAAAAATGATATGCAGCTTGCGTTCCTAAATTCTGCTACACTAGACAGCAACTTAATTTGACACTGGCGTCACGACGCGCGGAGCCGATAAGAGCTCACAAGCAGTTAGGGATCTTCTCTAATTCGCCAAGTAGGCTGTGACGTTTTATCTAGCTCGTTTTTCATAGGCTGACGTCACTACGTTTGTGTCAAGAGACCTTGTAATATACTGGTAAAAACGGGAAATTTAAAGTTTCCCGATAAAATCCGTAGCTTTTCTAAAATTAACCTCAAATCTATATGATGAATTCGGAATCCTTATCAATAAACACGAGTCATGTTTTCGGAATAAACTAGGAAACTTCTAAGAAATAGTTTAAATTATAGTTTTAAAAAAACTAAAAAATACGCTTTTAGAGTTAATCAAACTATGCTTAAACTTCGGTTAAATCGAAAAATGAAGTCGTTCTGAGAAATTTTTAAAATATAAAACTCACGTTTATGACAAATATAAAAGTATATAACTTATACTATCATTAATATTGAAGATTAACATAAATCTCTGAGTTCCCTCGGCTTTTTAAAACTATTAAATATCCGCTAAGTATACATACACTTATAGTACATCACATTGTAATATAGTTTAGCCTTTAGTATTAACAATAGTGCTAAATATAATACTTTTATGTTTGTAAAGAACGTGAATCTCATATTTTATCCAGAGTTACATACATACATACAAACAAACAAACCTACATGTGAAACTAATAAAAGCGTATTAAATTAGATATTTTTGTCGCAAATGCTTGGTACAGTCATAGAAAAAAAAAAACGAAACACTCGCTCGTATTCGAAGACTATTAACACTAGAGACACGTGTAATATGTTATTTTTTCAGGAATAATGTGTTCTATAAATTTCTATTGGTAAATTGTTGTTAAGGGGTCGTCTTCATATAAAAGTCGGCATCAACTTTAAAATTTTCTATGAAAACCCCCCTTTTTTATCGCATATTTGTGATCAGCAACACCATTTAACTTTGTATACCAAATCGTTTTAAATTTGCTCCAGCCGTTGCTTCACAATTGAACTGAGAAAAAACGGTCCCGTAATGTTAAAAATATTTTTGATACTTGGGCATATAATACCTAAACCACGATAGGCACGGCAAAGTTTGTTTTTTTATATCAAAGTATGAACCAACCCAACACTAAAAACGTCATTGACTTCCTCTCAGATAAAATTTTGAATTTTTTATGAATTTTGAAATTAATATTTGAAAAAATGATGATCTGGAACCATATAATATTTTGATGGAGAAACAATCTAGAAGGGGTTTCAAAGGAGAATCCAAAATGGGAGCTCAAAATATCCAGTAGTTTTTGAGATATGCTAAAGGAACCATTTTTAGGGACCATATACAACTATGCAAACTGAAACAATTACAGGGAATTTCTATGCAAAGAAAGAGGAATATGCTTATCCACCAGTTGCAGAACATGCTCAGCGTTTTTATATAGTATTTAGTTTTCAACAGTTATAATATGTTGAAAGCGAAACGCTAATAAAACTGCTGAGTATATTTTAAAACTGGTAGATATCATATTTTTTTTATCCATTAGTCAGAAGTCTGCATTCGTGCAACATGTAGCAATTCAGAAAACTTTTTACGTGGACACTTGATTTTCATGGAAAACTGGTGTCTCGGAAGGTTATTTGGAATAATTTCTGAAGATTAGACGTTTTTTTTAAATTCTGCTCCACGGTTTTAACATTTTTGCCAATCCTAATACAGTAGTTTATATAAATACAAGAGGTTACTTTTAAGTTGTAACCCTCTCCAAAAGGTGTGTGCTGCAACGGTTAGTGCGTAGCTAAAAATATGCATCCATCTTTGTTTAATTAAAAAGATAGAATGTTGCGTTTTTCCCTTGAACCCTACACAGTAGGGTTTTCTCTTCCAAATTTCAAAAAAATATTATAACTTTAACAAAACCCGAGAATTTTTAATTAATTACGAAAAGCAAACGTATTGTAACGAGTCCGTAGCACCTTCAACTTTCTTCAAATGAGCATTCCAATCTTGAGGAAGTAACTATAAATTTATTTACAAGTATTTACACTATTTACAATATGAGCAGGAAACAATTGCTAAACATCCAGCAATTAGGTAGCAAAACAGTACACTGTACTCTCAACAGTAACTCAGCACCACGTATTAAGCGTGAACAGTAATTAAGCAATTACAAAAGCAAAACAACCATTCGCCAAGCGAACGAAAACGAGTCACCAGATCAAATCTGAAAACAACTGACTGACTTGTGTTCAAGGCCAGCTATTTATACACGGAAAGAAATTACGACAATATTCGAGAAAAACCTGGAATATTTTGTTTCATTCATAACTTTGAACAATCCATTCACAAATTCTAGCGATAAGAAAAAAAACCACGCGAAAATGTCTTCACGCTTATTAAAGTTAGGGCAAGCGTAAAAACTGCAAAGTGTTTCAGGGCCGGTATACAGATGATAAAAGTGATATATTCAGATACATTTGCAACATGTCGCCAGATAAAACCAAAACTAATGAAAATAAAGCAAGGCAGGAAAAACAACAACTATTTACAAGATTTGTAACAGTATTATTGCGAGTAGCTTTAGGTAATTTAATCGAAAAAATATGATTTGTCTACTCTTTGTAAATTTCGACCTTGAAAGTAGCCTTTTAAATGTGGTGGTGGTCCCTAAATCTTTGGTCGGTCATAACTTTTGTTCTACTGGTCCTAAAGTGATGCCGCTTGGCACCCAGCGTACTTTTGGCCCTCCGCACCTAATTATGTAACCAAATGTAGGGGTTCCCTTTTGAAAATTCAGACTTTGAGTTCATTTCACTTTGTATATAGCCCCTTATCAAAATTTTACTCACATAGTTTTAAAGAAGACTTTAATCCATGTCAGAAAACACCTTTCTTTTGTTCTTGGCAAGCATAGTAGCCGAATAATTCTGAGTGTTTCGTTTTTTTTTTCTATGACTGTACTATCCTAATTTACCGTGGAATCTATTGCACAAATATGGCCAAGATTTACACAGAATTGCAAGCAAATACATTCGAGTCTCAATGACTCAAAGTCCCAAGAGATCAGCTAAAAGCTTCAAGTTATTGAAGTTTTACTTAAAAAAAAAGGGTAGGTTGTGGGTGATAACTTTCCGTAGTTTTCAATTTTAAACTTGCATTTTTGCTATCCTTTTAACATATTCAACTAAACTATGTATTTGAAATTAACATCGTTCTACGTTGCTTGATATGACTCAAAATGATTCTTATTATTCTTCCCCTTATTATTATCTTACCTATCACCCCGATTTTGGCAAGATCAGAGAAGACCTGAAGCATGCGTAAATGCGCGGAAGGGCCATTCCACGGCAACTTACGTTACATTTCGACCAACTCTTAGGCATTTAGCACCTCAGTACAGACAAATATTGTTATACAAACCTTGTATAAAAGCATACTATGAAAATTACAGTCAAAAGCGAAATTAAAATGCAAAAATATTCCATGCATTAAAATTTTACAAAATTTAGCAGTCAAAAATAAGACAGTAACTTAAGTTACACAAAAAGGGAATGACATAATATGAAAATTGGTTCTAAGGCAATTTCTGCTCTATTACAGCTGTTTTCTTGTTTGAAGTATAATTTATTAGTTCCTTATAATGCTTAGGATTTTATTTTCATAAATTAAAAAAATTATTTCAAAAATTGAGGATTAAGGGGTTTTTCAACTGGGTAACTTACGTTACAGTAACTTAGTTACGAAATTTACTTACAAGCATATCTTTATTACAAAAATTAATGAATGAAAGTTACAGCTTAGTTTAGATCAAAATATTGGAAATTAACAATTATGAATGACATTTATGGAAATTTAAAACCAAATTCAATGACCAATCAAAAATATTACATAACATAAGACTTAAATGCATACTGGTCGCTGTTGTTAACAAGTTCAGGTAGTTCGATTTTTCGAATCACGTTTCTTTCTTATAATAAATTTCATCTGTCATTTCTGGCCATTTATAATAGGTTCCAACAGCAGCCATTACTTTTACTTTAAACTCGTTTTCTTTAATAACACTGTTCGACAAAAAAAAACCTTGAAAATGCTTCTGGCATTTTGAAGGCTGATTCTTATGTAAAATGACCCCCTGAATCCGAATATGACCCCCGTTTACCCCCATCACGTACCAATTTTTTTTAAAACGCCCCCCTTTTTTTTTCATTTTTCCTTAGTTTCAGAGCTATTATATTTTTTTGGAAGGGAAAGGAGCCTTATATTCACCCCTAAATTTTTTTGGAGGTCAAGAGAGACTCAAAGTTTAAAATCATGAGCACCGAGAAAAAATCGGGGAACTTGGGGGGGCGTAGCCCCCCAAAATATTTGAAAAATCACCAAAAACGATCTTTTTATTCTAGTTTCTTTAAAAACACCTTTAAAACATTTTTTTCGGTGCAGAACCAGAGTATAGGATCCGCTCCTATGGCTCCTGGGTCAGAAAAAATTTTCACGCTGTAAAATTTTTTTTTAAAAATAAAATAATGCTCTAAAAATCGCACTTTGCACTCGAGTTTTAAAGCAGGTCTTCAGCCAAAAAAACAAAATTGTGGCTGATTATTATGTCAAATGACCCCCTATTTCCAAATATGACCTCAGTTTCCCCCCTCCACCCCCTCTTTCCAGAGAGCGCCCCCCCCCCCCCCAATTCAGAGTCATTTTACTAATTCGGAGGGGAAAAGTACATTACGTAACCCGTTAACATAATTCTAAAAGGCAACAGAGGTTCAAAGTTCAAAATCATGTATATGTGTACCAAACATATAAACTAGGGCGGTATAGCCCCCCCCCCCAAAAAAAAAATCTTCTTTTCCTGTTTTTCTAAGAGACGTTTTAAACCTTTTTTTTTTTTTTTTTTTGTGAAAAATCAGAGTATTCGATTTTCTCTTTGATTGTTGTGTTCGAAATTATTTCGCTTTGCAGAAAACAAATTATATTATAAAATAAAAAAAAATTTACTATAATTATAACTACTATAAATACTATAATTATAATTTATAGTATTTGGAAAAAATGGGTCACTTTGCAGAAGAGTCAGCCGGAACAGTGTCTTCTTTCATGCGGACCTGCGATGCGACTGATATGCAACGAGCCACCCTTACAAGAAAAAAAAATATATATTTTTTTTTATTTTATAATATAATTTGTTTTCTGCAAAGCGAAATAATTTCGAACACATTAATCAAAGAGAAAATCGAATACTCTGATTTTTCACAAAAAAAAAAAAAAAAGGTTTAAAACGTCTCTTAGAAAAACAGGAAAAGAAGATTTTTTTTTTTTTGGGGGGGGGGGCTATACCGCCCTAGTTTATATGTTTGGTACACATATACATGATTTTGAACTTTGAACCTCTGTTGCCTTTTAGAATTATGTTAACGGGTTACGTAATGTACTTTTCCCCTCCGAATTAGTAAAATGACTCTGAATTGGGGGGGGGGGGGCGCTCTCTGGAAAGAGGGGGTGGAGGGGGAAACTGAGGTCATATTTGGAAATAGGGGGTCATTTGACATAATAATCAGCCACAATTTTGTTTTTTTGGCTGAAGACCTGCTTTAAAACTCGAGTGCAAAGTGCGATTTTTAGAGCATTATTTTATTTTTAAAAAAAAATTTTACAGCGTGAAAATTTTTTCTGACCCAGGAGCCATAGGAGCGGATCCTATACTCTGGTTCTGCACCGAAAAAAATGTTTTAAAGGTGTTTTTAAAGAAACTAGAATAAAAAGATCGTTTTTGGTGATTTTTCAAATATTTTGGGGGGCTACGCCCCCCCCCCAAGTTCCCCGATTTTTTCTCGGTGCTCATGATTTTAAACTTTGAGTCTCTCTTGACCTCCAAAAAAATTTAGGGGTGAATATAAGGCTCCTTTCCCCTCCAAAAAAATATAATAGCTCTGAAACTAAGGAAAAATGAAAAAAAAAGGGGGGCGTTTAAAAAAAAATTGGTACGTGATGGGGGAAAACGGGGGTCATATTCGGATTCAGGGGGTCATTTTACATAAGAATCAGCCTTCAAAAT
>JAXGGA010013603.1:0-34685 GCA_038373865.1 Uloborus plumipes
GAAGATTGTGCGTCGCTAATGAATTTAATTACTTTTACCGGATGATCGAATTTGCACGGAAGAGGCGGACTCAGGTAATGACTTCAACAACATTTTCTCACGTGCTTAAAAAAGCAAATACTGTGTTTCCAACTTTTTACGTCGTAATAAATTGCACAATTATTTTGCCTCGGTTTTTTTTATTCCTTAGAAAAAGAAATCTGACACAGCATTTTACTGTTTTCTTTTTTTGTCGACTTCACGTATAATCGTAATTAAAAACCAATAGACTGGGAGAGAATCGCGCTCGTAATTTATGAATTATTGTATGTATGGGACAAACAACGACATACTTAATAGAAGAAAATAATATCACATCGACTGTATATCACGTTATACGTTAAATAAATACTGAATTTGCTTAACTCTTAATCTACAAATATTTTCACTACTCCCACAAAATTATCTGTATTACACTGTAAAAATAACAGTTTAATACTGGCAGCAGTGGTTCCAGTTTAAAATGCATAGTAATAAACTGTAAAATTAGAAATTTTAGTTTATACTGTATTTTACTGTAAAATTAGAAATTTTACAGTTTATACTGTATTTCACTGTAAAATTTGAAATTTTACAGTTTATTACTGTAAAATTAGCAATTTTTACAGTGTTACTATAAAATTAGCTGTATTTTGCTGTAAAGAACATATATTTTTTACAGTGTACAATTGTCAAATAAGGTACCAATTTTGCATTTCCCTGTCATAATTTCAGATCTAAAATAGAGAGAAAAGGTTTAACTGGTGCTTTGAGACAGCTAAAAAATTTGCACAGATTCCGTAGAATTTAAAATCGCAAAATAACCATGTTGTTAAGAGCAGGGACATTTAATGAAAAAACCAGAATAATTTTATTGCAATACTCTTCTGTTGCAACATCAGTAAATTGTGATGGTAATTTTAAGGTTATTCTTTAACTGCTTCTATGATTTTATTACTTGCATTAAATAAATAATTCCATTAAAATATATCTTTATATCCTTACTGGTAAAGTTTTAGATTTATTTTCGTTCACTCTTTCTTAATCCATAGCTCACACTACCTGTAGTTTGAATTGTTATTCCTTACACGAATCCCTTTTCAAAATCCTTATCACGTTTCTTTAGCTATGTAGGATATTATTCATCAAATTTCTTTTTCAGCGCATGAAGTACCCCAAAAAATACTTTGTGAATTGTACAGAAAAAGTCAACTGAGAATTATCATGTGAATATAATAAGAGTTAAATTATATGATAAATTACATTTGGAAAAAAAAAAAAAAACAACTTACATCAGCATAAACTGTTCCAAAATTTCTGCAATAAAGGTAATATAATTTTTTGACAATAAACAATGAACTCAATAAGTTATGTTTAATAATAAATGATTTTCTGGAGCTATTATAGATTTCCATGTTAGGTGTTAGTCCGATTTGGTGATTTTTACTGTTTGACCATCACTTCTTGAACTCGTAGCACTAATATAATTCTGCCCTCCTGAGCAAGAAATATTGCATATTTTTTTCCTTGAAACATTTCATATCATTATGGATGATCTACCAGATTTGTAATACAGTAAAAAATACATTAATGTAGCTAGTTTAGGGGAGAAAATGTACGAAAACTCAGTTAATTGATTAAAAAATAAATAAAATTTTGACATTAATGTGAAAAAAATGGTAATCAGCCCAAAATGCCTTTTTGTGACAAAACTTTCTGGCTTAGAAAGGTGGAATGGTTAATTGTAACATAAGTCAAGTTATTTAGCAAGTACAACCACACTTCAATAATGTTAATTGAAGGCGTAATAAGCCGACTTGTGATAAATATAGATATATTTGGGGTCATTGAATCATTTAATTGCTTTTCAGAGCCTACTCCTTTAAGTTTGCAAAAAAACCTCCGGTTCTTTTGTTTTTCTTTCTTTTTGTTCAAATAACATTCTTAATAATTATGTTACTGGGATAGAAAAGTTTTAGTTGTATTTTTGTGCCATTCATGTTTAATCATGCTACTGCTATCTCGATTTTAGTATCACCAATAACTAACTAAGCAATTATAGCAATATACATAAAGCTGTAGCAGTCACTGCAACGATAGTTGTGCTTTTTCAAATTTATTGCTCATTTGAGCAATGTACATTTTCATCATAAAACATGAATAAAAAAATTCAACAGATTTCTTAATCCATTTCAGATGTGTTTGAGCAATGACAAATCGCTATATATATTTTTTTTATTTTGGACCTCAAACGTCGTGTAATCGCTCTTTCAAATAGGAAATCTACCAAATTCTCCAACACCTTACCTCCTGCCAGGGTCTATGCATTACATGGTGGTGATTCAGTACAAACACAAGACCGCCTACACACACGGAAATGCACACACACCGATCGCAGTTCGTGATTGCAAAAAACATACTTAAAAGTCGAGAATTCATATTTTTACAACAACCCAAGTAGCACACTTCGTTTTTTAAACATTGTAAAATGGTTATTAACGTTGTGACAACCGCTTGAAAACGTTTATAAAACGTTTAAAGGTTATTTGTGCTACCTTGGAATCTACATCTTAATGATCATTGTAGTGTAGCGTGCTGACGTATTTTTCAACCAGGGTTCATCACTTTCTGATAATTTCAATAGTAAGGATCATAGATTTTTCGGTAGTCATACGCCATGTACGACAGACCATGTTAACATGCAGCCGAAACAGCAATGCAGTAGCACTATATTTTACAATCTTCTAACTTACGAACACTGCCTTATTTTACGAACAGCTTGTCATTTTATTGGTTTTTTGAGCTATACCAGTAAGGTTCGTATTTGCATATTCATACGCTTAATTAAATGTATCTAGCGGAATCTTCCCTTGAACTTTTGTAGCATCGCTTGTAGCTCCACACCATTTTCCTGTAGTAAAAAGTATATTTCAATCTATTGGTGTACGTTGATACACTATTGCATTGTGCCCCAGACAAGAGCATCAACGAGCCCACGCTGCATACATAACTTTTACGTTAAACTAACCACTAAATTGTAAACGACATTGAAAATGCTATAAAATTTGAAACTATATGAGTGAATAAAGAAAGTATTAGATGCTAAAAAAAGATGCATTTTTTATTTTAAAAATACGTTTTTTTTTCTCTGGAGATGACAAATAAAAAAACACCAAGGAAATGTTCCTGTCTAGATGAATGGTTATCATGTTGTAATATTAATTTTTAAAAACAGAAGATAAAGCTCATATTCATTTTCTATCATTCTTCAATTTACAATTTAAAGTTTTCATTCTTTTTTTTTCTAGAAAACAAATGTCGAGAAATATCGGCAAGATTTTCAAAATCTCTTAAGCCTTGCATTTTGCGCAAAGCTGTTTCTAAGCTTTCGAAATTAATTTTCGTTCCTGTTTGCAGAATGTTTCATTCAATATTCATTTTAAAGATCCAGACTCACATTTGTTATATCTTAATATCAGCAATTTAGTTTCCAAAATTCATTTTAAAAAGATTTTCTTAAGCCCTTATGCATATAAATAAAATTCAAACTTCTAGCTTCAGAATTTTAGAGTTTGCACATTAATATTTAAATAAAATGCAATCACTGTCTATTCACATTTTTATTTTGCTTCATTTGTGCTAAATTTAAAACTAAACTATTTGCAGAAGAAGTTTCATATTTATTATGCAAACAGTTTTCCTTAAAATATTAAAGAAAATGTACATAAACATTTTTTGTTCTGACATTTTTACATTTTTTCATCTGCATAATTTTGCATTGCATTTTTATGTTTATGTATTTTGCGTACATAAGTAAAACTTTTTATAAAAACGATTAATAACTCTATTAAACTTCCACAAAAGATTAAGATTAAGTGCATGACTTTTGTTTTTTTCATCTTAACGCATTCATTAAAAAAAAAGCTTCATTTACTATTTATGTAACCGCTGCAACGCTTAGTGATTCGTGTCTCAATCCACATCAAAACATTTTAGTTTATATTGAGTAAGCACCAAATATTTGTGTCCAGCCCGCTGATAAGAATATAGGTTAAAAGAATAGTCCGCTTAATAGGATTCGTTTCCAACGTACCAAACAGTTGTAATGCATTATTTTGGACTCGGATAATTTAATACCCCCCTATTAGAATATTTTTCTCGGGAAAATGTTTATCCCAAAGGGCGAGCTCAACTGTGGTTCTTTCATCTTCAATGTGAATTAGTGAATTATGATAATAACTACATTAATAATTTCAAAACAATAAGCTTTGTTAAAAGCTGTAATTACTGAATTTTCAGGATGATTTATCAGATTTATTTATATACACTGTAATATTGTTAAAAATACATTTGAGCAGTTATAACTATATTTCTAGTATTTACCAGATGCTGGTATTTTTGTTAGTGTAATTTAAAGGGCATTAATAACGTTAACAATCGAAATAATACATTATTAAGGGCAACACATTTACGTTATAGTATCTATGACAAAGTTTTGCAAATCACTACACATTTTCTAACTGCATGAAATAAAATTGAAAAAAAGTATACTTTATGGAAGAAATGCAGCGAGAAACGGATGATTCTATGTGCTATTCATGCTGATAGCATAATTTCGTCATGAAACTGCTTTGTTTATTACTATCATTGTATTTGGTATTTGCAAGTTTACTGCTGAGTATAGTTCTTTCAGTTTCAAGCATATTAGTTTTAACATGCTTTAAGTGATAGGAATGACATGTCATTAATAAAAAAATTCTGCATAATATGCTAAGAAAGTAAAAGTCGACGTTAAAAGAAAAAAAAAAACTTAAATAATATAAATCAACAATTAGACTCAATCTAACGTTACACTACTGCTAGTGCCATGGAATGTTCTCAGAAAAAATATTGTTTCAGTATTTGAAATAATCTGATTTATAATGTGATTTTAGGGATTTTTTTTACAATTTAGAAGTTTCATAGATCATTTAATATAAGTACTCAGAATGTAGTGAGATTTATTGGCCTCCACTTTTTTTATATTATTACTAAAACACATTTTTCTTCGTAAATAACGACATTGTATCAAGTGAACTACGTGCTTAGCAATGCTTTAGCAACAAAATAATACTTTGTATCTAAAATGAAATAATTAATTATAGAAACTTGAGAAAACAGCGAACAAATTATGTCCAAGATAAAACTTTACAGAAAATCCTAATTCATTTGAGTTTACACTCAATGCAACAATTACTGTCACATTAAAATTGATTTGAAGTGGGAAAAAATATTTCTGAAAGGTAAAATAAAATTTTAAAAGCAGAAGTGAAAAGAAAGAAAAACAAATGTGCCCTGTGGCCTTCTGGATCGCAAATTATGCATCAGGGCGTTCATTCAAATCTTTGAATGTTGAAGAAATATCCGTCGGCGAAGTTACGTTATTCAAGAAAACTTTGCCCCATTACTCAGGCTGAAACAATCTTTTATTTTTCTTTGGTGCACTCTGCTAAATTTAAAAGCCGCTCTTCAAAAATGAAAAGTGACAAGTGTAACATTAATGAAAAGTAAATGACGCTTAGCATCATCACAAATGCATTAACTCTAAATTCTTTTTCGAATATATGAATAGAAATTTCGATTGATCATGCCTCCTTTCTGAGGAATAGTGGCTCCGAGGGGAAAGGAGAAAAAATGCAAATAAAGTTAAGGAAATGGCAAATTGAAACCTTTCTTATTTCAGGTGTGCTACGTAAGGCCGAACTCAAGAATTTTCTAATTTGTCATGTAGATAAATACTTTCAGAACAAATTTGCTAGCCCGCATCTGTGTATGTGCGTATTTGTGCGTGTGTGTCTGTGTGCATGTGTGCAGCGTGAACATGCTGAATATTTTTGGGATAAAGTATATGGGTGATTCTACGCTATTTGAATTCAGACGGCCAATGGAAAAACTTCATGTTAAACTAATTTTATTAATGTTTTTGTATGCTTAAGCCTTACAGACTATTATCTTTTATATGGACCACCTAATTATTTCACTACAATTATTTTATTTTAGCATTTATAGCTGAAAATAGTTCTAAATGTATACTCCCCTGGCCTGTTCAAATACTAGTTTTTATACAAACATGTTCGACGTTCAATTTTTGCTAACTTGGCATAACGTTTTTTGCCATAATCATACACTTACATTAACAGAGAAACATATTTCATCAATAAACATTGAAAAAATATTTATTACTATTGTTAAAAAATACACTTTTCAACGGGCCATATCAACAGTGTCACCCTCACCTGGCGAACTTCAAAGACTGAAATTTCGCTGAAAAATGCATAAGGATGATGTTGATTGCGAATAACCAGTGTAATACTGAGTAAAGTTAAAAGCAAGCTAAGAGGTTTTTTTTTAAAAAATCGAATATTATTGAATCGGTTCTCCTTGAAAGTGCCTCAAAGCGTACTGCGCCAGTCGCTGTAGTATTTCCCCTGGTAAGTATAACTTTTTATATTCCATCGTTACATAAGTGTGCGTATGTATAATGTTATGCTTGTTGTGTGCAGACATCACGGTTTACGTGAAGTTCTAGTAAGAAGAACGCGTGATGTTGTTTTTATAGGTAATGTGTGATTTCGTCACTTCTCTGGCGTCACTCAACTGGCAGTTTTGTTCCAAAAAAGGGTAAATATACATTAAAACTGTGTTAAAAGCATAATTAATTTCATTTTTAATTTTATTTGCCCCTGTGAAAGCAATTTGAATGAACGTAAATAATGCGGGAAGTATTTTTATTTGGGATCTGCGGTGCGACTTGCATGCAACATGTCGTGTTTTTCAGATTGTTTTTTTTTATTTTATTACAACGCAAAAAAATTTTTGAATACAGGTTTTATAGAAATGAGTCCATACTATGATTTTACACCGAAAAATAAGTGAAATAATCGTAAATAAAACCAGAATTCTGCCAATAGTGTCACTCCCCTGGCAACGCATTTTCCTCTGGTATCCATAAACCCCCTAAAAATTAAAATTTCGTCTGACCCTTACCACTACAATCATAAAAATAGCGGCTACTAGTGATATAATGAGTGTGAAATTAAACAGATTATTTTTTCTTTGGGGACACAAAAAACGCATTGACCGTAGAATCACCCATATATATGTATTGTTATCAACAAGCACCTTTGTAACAAGAAGCTTGAAGTGTTATTTTTTATTTTCTTTTAATTATTTATTAAGAATTGACTTTGCTTATTATTTTTTGTATTATTTATTGATTTTTTTATTTGTTTTTTGTTGTTGTTGCTGCACAATTAAAACAATTTAAATAAAATAATCTATGTGTGCACATAAGTATTAAAATTGATAATGTATACAGAAAACTTTTCAATGCTCTGATTGGTTATTCTGGAACTGAACGATTTGTACAATAACAGGTTCAATCCCATTAAGGAGCATATATGTTGCCTAATTTCAACATACAAATTATTAAACACAAATACTTTACGAATTATATTTTTTTCAAGTTATTGAGTCTTTACATGCGCTTGATCACTTTAACACTAGAATAGACACACACATTTCAGTAAGACTTGAATCAGCAAGCCTTCTTTTTTTAATTTAGAGGATTTTTTTTCCAGTTTGTCTCAAGCTCGTTCAAAAACCACTTTAGTCTTCTTCTCCGTAAAAATAGAAGAATGGGGGGGGGGGGGACATGACAGGTGGCTAAATGTATCGTAAAAATATCAAGCAGTATAAAAATGACCGAAATAAATGAAATATGTAAATGAATATCGAGAAGTTACAAATGTAAAAGTCTGATTTTAAGATGGGGAAAACGTATGTTAGTCAGTCTATTTTTCTATCAGTCTTTTTTATGTGCAACATTTTTCCTGGGCGGTGTTGTCCAAAGGTCCACAATGTCACCACATCTCACAGACACAACATTGACACAAGTCAGAGATAAATTTTACAGAATACAAATGAACTAAATCCAAATCATAAATTATTTTACCACAGCTTCAGTGGGAAAATGACCAACGATATACTTAGGAAAAAAATCGGTCCCTTGATTATGATTCCGACTCAATCTCTGACTCCGTAACGATGACAGAAAAGGAAAATGGAACACTCCTACTTTTAGAATTTTAAAGCTATTGACTCTCGACTCTTACTCCGCTTTCGGTCCAACTCCAACTACGACCCCCCCCCCCCATACTTTTTTATATTGTGAAAGAATAATTTATGATGCGAAAGCAAAAGTACAATGTTAAAAAGCACAAATGTGCAGGAATACTGAATACATGTGTTTCGGTATTACAAGAAACGCTTTGGTTAATTCAAAAAAGTTACTTTGTGGATGCAAAGACATCGGGGGAACAGGAAAAGAATTGGACAGCTTACAAAACAAAGCGAATTAACCAAACAACAATGCAAAAATTATAAACCAATAAAGAACTAATTACATTTTCAGTCTTAAATAGGTTGAAAATTGATAAAAAATTGATCAGATACTAAAATGACAATATTGGTACAAGAGATGCAGCATCCTTTAGTTCAGTATGCAACTTTTTGCTATTAACTGACTTTATGACGAAAAAATTGGTATAAGAATGCAGCATGCTTTTTTACCAATAGTTTTTAGTAAAAATATATAAATAAATAAATAAAAGTATTACGTATAAAGTAAAAAAATATTACGTTTTTCATAACTTTAAATATGTTATTGTAGAAAAACAGTTCAAGATAGTAACAACTAAAACGCATTTATTTTTGCTGTAGAATTTAAAGTCTTATCATGAAATTATCCAGGGGGAGGGGGCTTTTCTAAGGCTTCTGGCTACTTAAAATCTAATGTTGCAGTACTTAGTTTTTCCTTTTCTTTAATTTTGAAAACTTTAGTTCAAGCCTGTCCCTCAGCTTAGTCTAAAGATCAACTGTTTAACAGACATTATTAAAAAAAAACTATTTAGATATTAATTTATTTTTAACTTTTTATTCCTAAAAATGACAGCGATTTTTTTATTAACTATATTGAGATGATATTCTTATTCTTAAATTCGTTACTTCAGTGAAAGGACTCGTTGTATCAGACTCCATACTTCTAAGGTTGAAAAGTTAGGTTGCTTTGTTGAAAATAACATTCAGTTATTTTTTTATTTCTTCAAAATGTAAACAAAATGTGAATATTAAAATTGTTATTTTTGAAAATAATTTTTCTTATTTTTTTTACAGGTAAGGAAAAAAAAAGCATATATGGGCAGTATTTTTTCCTCTCAAAAAGAATGCTCTCTGGCTAGAAAATACATTTGCAAGTATGGTTCAAGTTTCACTGATTTAGTGGTATCAATTAGTATTTAAGACTGGTTATTGCAAATTAATTCTAAGTTCAACCAAAACCATAAGTATCTCTTTTTTTTTTTCATTTTTATAGCGGTCAAACTACTTTTTCATAAGTATTAAACGACCATTTTACACAAAGTGATTTTCTGGTTATCTTAAGTTAAATGCATGGACTAATGCTCTTCCTGAAACTTATGTTGTATTAGCCTAATAGAGTCTGAAAATTAATACAGATAAAATGGTATTTTAGTGTTTAAATATTTAATGGGAGTTAATCACTGTTACGGATATCATTTAAGCGTTTGAATCGCACCTAATGAATTTTAAGACTATTAATGCTGTATAAAAATTCACATTTATCGATATAATGAACATAATGACGCTTACTACCCATTAACAGGTATTAAGTTCGGACCTTAAGAGAGGCACAGAGCAAATAAATATCCTCTCAATCACATCTCACGTTTATCTTTTGATGGCAAGAGGTTTCCCTTTTTTTCTATCTTCTTTCCACAACATTTATTAACGATAAAACGTATGCCTCCTAAAGACTGAAACATCATGTGCCCATTGTCCGGAAAAGAGAAAAAAACCTTGGTTATTATTTCATAAGCTGGACAAACACACGTACTGCTGAATCATCAAGCCAACATAATCTTCCTTCAGGAGTCTAATGGAAAAGTTGTAATTCAAGGCACCAGACCTATAACCCGATCTCAACGAATGAGACATAAAATAGACGTTAATCTACGCCTTCTGGTTTCTGAGTGGTCAAAACCTTTGACCTGGAATGATTGATACCTACTTCAATTATTTCGTGTCATTGTTCTCTCGAGCTTGAAATAAATACAACCAGAAAAGAATCTATTTGGGCCATTTCTTGCTAGGTTCTAACAGCTTTAGGGATATAATTTTTTATACATATCATAAACAAACAAAAAAAAATAATGCGTTCTATTACATGATCTGTTTTTAATGTATCAAAAAACTAGTTTATTTTACCAAGACTTAATATACGTTAAAAATGCATTATTTATTTAACATGGAACCTTTTTTTTAATGCAAATAATTTTTTTAGCAACACTATAATATATATTATGGAACATCAAAATAATTACCAAATTATCCATATTGTTTCATGAGGATCCTGTAGTTAGTTCAGAGTATCATTCCGTTATTTTTTTCAACCGAGACATTTTTGTGAATAGTTCAGCGCTTAAATGAAAAAAAAATAAACAATGATTTTTACTTTCTTTTAGGTAGTAAAGAAAGCGCTTAAATGAAAAAAAAAAAACAAACAACGATTTTTACTTTCTTTTAGGTAGTAAAGGAAATATTGTGATCGCGAAACAAATTCACTAAAATTCGGGTCTAAATTTTGATTTTGAAAAAAACTCGAATGAATTTAGTTTTTTTGACCTGTCAGCACGTGCATATGTACCTGCCAACATATAACCAGCCGAAAAATAATTTTCAACCACCCCCTAGAAAATTACGACGAGTTTTCTCGTGACGTCTGTATGTACATATGTATGTGCGTATGTATGTATGTCACATAACTCAAAAACTATATGCCGTAGAAGCTTCTAGTTTAGTATGTAGGCTCTGAGAGCAGTCTAGCTGTGCACCTCCCCTTGTGGTTGCATTCGAATGTTCCTAAGGGTGTATTTTACCCCTTTTGGGGCGTTAATTTCAACGCAGACTTTAGTCATATGAATTGGAGCGACCACTTGGCGATATATCGCTAAGCTTTTGGTCGCCAATTGTTTGACGCCAACTTGGCGACTTTTCGCTAAGTTGGATTTGATGAAAGAAAATATATTTTGATTTTTTTTATGTATGTTAGTACACAACCGTTGTATACTAAATGTAATGTATCAACCTTCCTAAAAAATGTCTCTTCTTTTTTTCACTTAATAAGTACGCATTTGCACGTTGTGACTGTGACGTAAAAAGTAACACCTGCAACGTGTACAAATTGTTAGTTGTTAAATGCATCTAAATTCCTAAAACGAGATAGTTTATTTTAAGATAAACAATTATTACTGATTTTTTAATACATAAAATTGAACGCCAAAAATTAAAATCATTGGATTAAAGTGAAAATATGTATATGCAATATCATACACGCAATGGATTAAGCAAAATTTAAAGGTAATATGTTAAAGAAGTGAACAAATGTCCCCTGCATAAATCTGAATAACACAGCTAAGGGCGTTATAAGACAGTATTTTAAATTCGATTTTTTTCAACAATTGTAATTTAAATAAAATAAATTATCCAACAAAATGTGCCTAATGCAAGTAGGGAACCAAAAAATACATTAGAGGATCAAACTATTTAATTTTGCTCCTCAGCTACATTCCTCTAAGCTACGTTTTAGAGTTTCATCACAACCGCTGTAAAAGAAAAGTTTGCGCAAGATCCGCTCCGTTTTGCTTGCTTTCCGTTGAATGTTTACCGAAAACCACAAGCCCTAACCCCAGCTTATAGAAACTGCAAACAGAAGCATTTTCACTGAACGTTTTTCTGCGTGGATTGGCAGTTTGCGAAGGAAAACTAGAATGCGGGTATTTTTCTAAGAAACAGTGCACATGTAAATACTTTCAAAAGGCGCAAAATCCGTGGTGAGAATTTTTTTTTTTTTTTGCTTCTAGGATGTGTTCGCATCCATGTCAGCGATTCAAACCTTCGTAGCGTAAAGCAGCATACATAAATTGTTTGGGTAACAATAAATTTAATGTATCGGAAAAAAGAAACAACGTAAAATGAAGCTACATAAGAATTTAAAGTAACTTTTTTTGTTGAATCCGTTTACATATTTCATAAAATCTTGTGTAAATAAAACAATTTCAGTGCCTGAAATATTTTTTAAATCAGAAAAAAAATGTAATAGAATTTTTAGTATCGTCTTCTCACCTAATTTTTTTTAAAAGGAAACATGTGTTTTTCCCTGCATTAACAGTTTTCCATCAAAAGTAAAATTATCATCACCTTTTACATTTCATTATGCATTCAATAATTCTAAAATTATTTCAGTTTACGCTCTTTTCTCTCAAGAACGTGCTCTTCTTGTGCACCTTTTCGTAAATTATTTAACTCAGAAAGGAAAAAGCAACTTAATCAAAAATCAGAACTTCCTAAACTAAACTAGCCGTTAGGACCAGGATTTTGGTAACGCTCATTAGTTAATGCTATTCCAGAAATATCTCTATTTTAAGGTACAAAATAACTTCCCAAAAATGAAAAGTAATGGACTTAAGTAAGTTGTATTACGAAATACTTCATTCCTTGTTTAAGTCCAATCACTTCCAGAAAAAGAGTCAATTTTGTTCATTTTGAAACAGGTAAGTTATATTAGCTACTTCACTTTGCTCTACATTCCCTATGTATATATATAACCTTAAAATCCCGGTTATCTTTTCATGCAGAGTATATCTTAGTATTTCCGTTAATAAAGTTTACATCCTGCTTTATTAGATAAGAACAACTTTTATTTTTCCATGCATTAAAATATGTTTACATTCAATTTTTCTTCCCTTTAAAACAGTAATCAAGATCTTTAAAAATAGGCTCATTTTACATTTAAACAAATTGCCTTGGTGTTTTTTTCATAATTATTTACGAAACAAAAATAAGCGTTTAATTTCCTTTGGCAATTTATTATAATAATCATTATGAATGTTTCAAATGTCTTTTCTTTAAAAGAATATAACCAATTACTTGTAGTTTTAAAAATTGCCAGAAAATGGGAATTTAATGTTTATTATTCCTAGAAAACAGCATTTTAATTTTTACATTCATTTTAAAATTAAACCCAACACATTCGAATTGAAACTTCCTTTGAAATGATGCGTCAAATGCCTTATTTTCAAAAAAAGTTATTACGATAAAAACTGTATGAATTCGAAGTTTTAACTCACAAACATAACTAAGTGTATGTTGACTCTCTTAAACCTAAAGCGTCTCTTAAGTAAGAAAAATTCGTAAATAGAAACTAAAATTGTTATCTTATTTTTCAAAAGTATTCAATTTCGGTAATATGTGAAGGTTTATTTGTTTTTTTCAGGTCATTAGTTTTTCTAAAGCATTCAATGTATACTGAAGTATTAGATGAGTTTTAAATAATCCCCAGAGAACTAACCTGAGCAATTATCCTTAAAATAGTGTAAAAATAAACTAAAACAAATGGGAGGAAACATTAAGTACTTTCCATGACTTTACATGTGACCGATTGTTTTAAAATATCTTAAAAAACATCTTTTTAAATTTCGCGTTTCTAAACATATGGATGTTACTTGTAATACATAAACCACTTTAATTTTTTTAACACTGTACTCTTTGGGAAAATACTATTGAATCTGAAAAATGAAGAAAGAGATAATAAAAACATTTGATTATCTTTAAAACCAAACTAAATATATACGATGTCAGATAAAAACCAAGAAACGTGTTCCGATAATATTTAAAAAGCATACATTTTTATTAGTTTAATATACTATTGAAAAGCATTTTTTTTTTTTCAAATACTTGTAACGTTTCTTATTTTTGAAGATATTTTATGCGGAATTTTTCTTATATTCACTGGGCTGGATCAGAAATAAGCGTTTTGAACAAAACAAGCAGTTTTTGTTACCGTAGGTTTCAAATATTATTTTCCTTAGCTCAGAGTTTGGATAGCCTACGGTTGCTTACACAACAAATTTGATGTTTTATAAAGACTGAAGCGTTTGTAAAACTCTACATCCTAACAATGTTCCTCAGATACGTCAAACATACACTGTATAATGAAATAATATAAATTATTCATTTGTTTTATGATATTTATGTACCACTCCATTCACCAAAATCCACGCAAACCATTAGAAATAGAATTACACATGCAATAATAATAATGATGATAGTAATTCGTTCGCCAACAACTTTTATCAGAAAAAACACGCCAATTGAATTTACATTTTCCCTCAGCACTTACAATTTTTTAAGCTTTTAGTTTATCTAGTTGTAAAGATGGTGTTTTTCCTAATTGCAAAGGTTTTTCATGATAAATGTGTGTGTTTCCAAAGGAATAAATTCTAAGCTTCAACTTTAACATATCCTATAATAGCGGTAGGTAACCTGACGATCGCGAACGACCGCTTGATCTCGAGCCCATTTCAAGTCAATCGTTATAATGTTTTGAACCTTGCTTTGTGTCTTAACATAATTAAAAAAACATCGATTTCAACAACAAAATTTGGTTTAACGTCCAAATCAAAGGCTATTTGATTTGATGTGAGTGAACAAAACACTATTCAGGAAATTCAAAGCAACTGCTTTATAAGTACCGTAAATCAGGATTACTTGGACCCTAGGGGGTTACTTGAGCCCACTACAATAAAATGATAAGATCTAGGTTTGGTACCTACTAGTTGAAGACTTGCACGTAGTTCCTCGTTTCTCCACTAGGTAGAAGCCCTCTGCAGTCTCTAACGCTAGTACCAAACCCAGATTTTATCATTTTACTGTGGGCTCACGTAGCCCTCTTTTGGGTCCAAGTAACCCTGATTTACGGTATCTAACTCTTCTTTGGTACTAACTAACCTGCAATTTTAAGTCAACATAGTCTTAACTGTGTATGCAACATATCCTTTCAAATGTGCAGTGTATGTATGCCTCCCCCCTAAAAAACACACACACACACACACACACACACACACGCACACGCACACGCACACGCGCACACACACACACACACACACACACACACACACACACACACACACACACACACACACACACACACACACACACACACACACACACACACACACACACACACACACACACACACACACACACCATTTCTAGTGTCCTGAATGCGAGATATTAATCCAAAAAGTGGTGTCATTATTAGGTGCAGTTACATAAAAAATATATTTTCAACAATTTCTACAAAGTTTTAAACAAATAAGTTGAAAAAGATTGGTCAGTGGTGAACAAAGTTTTTAAGCCTGGCAAAAAAAGAAAAGTCTTGACTATAAGAGATATGCAACTTAAAGTGTCAGTGCATAAAATACATTAAGTTGTGTAAAGAATGGTTTGTGTCGAGTTACATTTGTTATTATTGCTTTTTTTTCGTAGTAAAGAGTGTGCTACATGTGGTCATGTTTAGATATTTAAATTATTATCATCGGTCAAGTTTTCAGCGAAAAATGGTTGTATCTTTCTTCTATCCAAATCAAGTCCATGACCTAGAAATTAAGAATAAATGAAATTTATGAGGAAAAGCTGTACGTCTCCAGAAATCTATGCATAATAGGGTGAAACGGATGTTCATACTTTACATAAAAACCAGTAGGAATAGTATCAGCGTTCGAAAAAAGGCTTTTTTTTGTAAAGTAATGTGTAATTAAAGAAAATAAAATTAAGAATAAAGACAAAAAAGGCTGCCATTTAAATATTTAAACCTAACGTATCAAATATTTTAATGATGTTACACGATTATAAATAAGAAAACTAAATTTATTGAATAGATAGAAAAAAAAACAAGAAAACATTAACGCATACGAAAATAACAGTTTAAGCAAAAGCATTTTTATACAAATCACTTAATTATGCATGCTCAAAGTTTTTTCAACACTGCTTAAAATAAAAATGTACGATGTTAGAAACAAAATTTCTTTTCTAAGCGAACCAATAACAGTTCGACGTTTCATTAGCAGCTATAAACATTAAAGCAGATTTTGCACGTTTGACTATTCCTCAGATTCCAAGTTAAATGGCAACCTTCCAAAAAGCTAGGCTAAAATTTAATTAAGAAATCGCGACCTTGTAATACCTGTCATGTTGGTACTACATAATGACTCTCCATGTGCTTCGCCGTTGCCATGACAATGTGTGTGAGCGATGTCGGGTAGGTGTCATCGCATAGCCTTTAGGGGGAGCGATATAAGCTTATTAGCATATAATTTATGGCCCCAAACGGTGATATGCTAGGTTGGTAAGATAGCTCGCTGCCTGGTCACTCATCTAGAAATTATTTCTTCGCTATAAATAGGGACCATATATAAATACCGAAATCACGTGAGACAAGTGAAACATTTCATCAATAATTCCAAATGGGAAGATTTTTTTTTTCTTTGAAATCAATTTTTTATCTACTTACTTACTTTCTTTTAAAAGCCACATTTAAGATACAACGTGTAACAATGAATTGATAACTGTTGTAAATTAAGCTGATTTTTGATTTACAACAATTTCGTAGCAATAATATATGGCACAAAACCTAAGGTATAAATCTACTAGGTTCTTGTTTACAAATTTTATTTGCGAGCTTTAATCGCTGCATCTTTTGTAAACATTGATAATACAACAGTTGTAATTATTGCTAAAGCATTTGTGTTTTTGTAGGACAAGTGCAAGTTCGTTTTGACTCTGAAACCACAGTAAGGAAAAGGAACCACAGTTTAAAATAGTGGAGTAGTTAATCATGTTTCCGAACTTTTTAACAAAAATACAATGTCAATCTAAAAGCTAAGTATATAATGGAAAGCATAAAAAAATAAATAAATAAATAATTTTTTTAACTGTAGTGTTTGATTTTTTTAAATATACAAATACAAGACTTTTACGGTTTGTTTAATGATTGCTGAGTTATAATATAAATCATTTAACGTATATAAATATGTACCAAAACACAGGCCTTTGTCAGTTAATACTACAAATAAAATGCATTCCTCTTACAGCCGCAACGTGTTTCATTTTGGTAAATATGCATGGTTTTTCATGTTAAAACATTCCAAGAGGAAAAAAATATTAAGTGTTGTTTTCACTGTTATTCATAATTCACTCCCTTTTTGCAATGACAATATACATGGGGAAAAAATGTTACTCTGTGGAGAAAATACCTGATCATAAGGTAGAATGATGCGCTAAATCGTATCATGTGGACAATTTTGTCAATGATTTTCTCCATCACCCACACATTTTTGCAACATTTAACTGAAGTTTGAAAGAAATACGCATATTCATATGCATGATTAATACTAAAATAATGATTCAAAACAACTAAGCTATTCTTCATTTCTTAATGTATTTGGCGTCTGGAAAATGCCTCTTAAGTGTCCAGCAAAAATCAGCAAAGCTTTTATTCATTCGACAATTTGAGGACCTCCGAAAATGGGTTTCTGTTTTTAGTTTTGTAGAAAAATAGTGGTTTTAAATTTCTGGCTTTAAATATTAAAATATAGTACCAGTGTTATCAACAGTCTTCTCAAAGTTTTTAAAAAGCCTAATTTAAAATGAAAGGACAGTAGAACAACTGCCATCCTCCTTTTTTTTTTGCTAAATTCTTCTTGTGCCCTCAGAATTCAAGCAGATAATCCATGTTTTGCAACTTAATTTTAGGACAGAAAAAACTGTCCAACTATTTGTGTTGTACTAAATTTTATCAAATAAAAATGTCAAATCTTCCGATGTTTCCTTCATTTTTACTAATTTATAAATAGTTCATACCAAGTTTCATTTGTTTGATGTGCAAATGCAAACACATATATTACTGAATCATTACTATTATAGTATACTAAATCATTTTCCTTAGATAAAATACATAATTGTTTCGTATTTGCATTCAAGTATAAAAACTAGAAAATGTTTCAATACAAGCATCGTAAATCACGAAAATTGGTGACCAGTAGCAGCAATCTGATTATCTATCTCACGTTTCATGTTTTTATAACAAGAATGTAGTTGTTAATCACGAGTTTTATCATGATGTGATGTAGGAGAACATTGAAAAAATTAACTTAAACCGATGATTACACAAAATATATGGGTAAAGGCAAAGTTCTGACTAGATATGTGTCAAAATTTAAATTAGGAACACTATAAATGTTTGTTTTAAAAAAATATTTGATTAACAGAGTATTTGATTAATCGTATATAAGCAATTCTGCATAACACTAATTTCACATCCTTAACTTTCAACTTTCCAAATAGAGTACAAATAGTCATTTTCGAAAAAAAGACAGAAGATACATATTTGTCAAACTGCTAATGTTATTTTACAGCTATTTGGAGCTAAAGTTTAACATCCGACAGAAAGTCATTACGCATTTTTTCTCTCAGTTATTCTTAAATTTTATTAATTAATTAATACTTTACTAAATTTAGTATCTAAAATCTTAATTATTACACTAAAATGATAAAAGTCTCAGAAATAATACAAATACTCATCAAACGTTTTTGCTAATCAATTTCGAGTAAACCTACAGAATAAACCATCCACGGGTTAAAAAAATATCTTCCAAAAAATGAAATATCTAAATGAAATATCTTAAATGATAGAAATAATGCATTGTAATAGCATTTCATCCTCCGTTAAGGGGTTTCATTGTTTCCAAACTTTAACTACGGTATCAGGGAGATGAATTGTTCTCTTTCAGTCGAGGACTATATGAGCACTTTGAGTTTTTAGATTTCGAGGTAGGTTCTAATAAATTCTCTAAAAGGTGTCTTTAAGCGATATCAATATTTTGTACAGAATAATAGCGTTCTCTTTGTAAGTAATCTTCAGTGGTTAAATATTCGTAAGGAGCGACATAGAGTTAATAGGCGTAGATTGAACTCTAGCAGTAATAAGTCCCTTGAAGTTTTCTATAATAATTTGAACTAAGTTTCATTGAATAAAAGTATGAAATTAACAAAACTCCGCACTAAAGTTTAAAATGAGTCCTAATAAGTAAAGATGTACCTTCAGACGTATTTTTTTTCTATCTTCTTTAATATTAATTACATCTAGTGAGAAATTATAGAAATTATTGCCGAAATTCATACTTTATTGACCAAATTATGATGTCTGTTACTATATCTGAAGTACAATTAAGTTGCCTATTGCACCTACTGATCATAAAAATCTGTTAAAACTACTGCCTAGTGATTCAAAGTACTTTACACAAGTTTTAATTACGAAAGACTATTACTGATATCAGTTTATTGAAATAAGATTTTTAAATTCATATATTATTACAATTAAAGACAAAACTTGATTATAACAAAAATTGTATATGTATAAAAAAAAATTATATGTGACAGTGTATGATAGTGATATTTTAGCACTAATATTAAGTATCCCCATACATTAAATTAGCGACTTCAGCACTGTTAAATGTCTGTTTTTCTGTATTTTTACTTTTTTACTTTATTACTATTATTCTTTAGAAAGTCATAAATAAATTAGAATAAAAAAAGGAGTGAAACAACTTTTTGATGATTGCTATAAGCTGGGACAAGAAAAATTGCAAATTTCTTTAGAACTATCCATAGATAGCCTTATATATACAGCTTTTTGCCCCATCAGTTTGTGATAACTCTTAAAATGTCACTAGTTTGATTTTTCTCTAAAAAAAAGTAAAATATGTAAAAATAATAGAAAAAAAAAGGAACAAAATACAAAGAAAGGCAGGAAAAATGTGAAAGTGTAAGCAATCGCAATATGACAACTGTCCCTTCAGGCAACCAATGGCAGGCTTTATTTTTTTGCACGAAGAATAGAACTGCCATTTTCGCTGGATTGCGCCGTTCGTGAAATAAATTGAGCGTGCACAACAAAACGCTCCAATAGAGAAAACCCAAGTGCCTGGGATGAAATTTCCATGCTTCATGCACCTGCTATTTGAGATTCACATTGATGTTGCCATCTACATTTTGTTAAATTACGCATCCAACCATTTGAAAGAATAAACTACCGAGCAGTGACTCTCGATTTTCGTTCTTCCGCCCTGATCATTGATGTTGGGGAGATTTTTATTCCCTTTGCAGAATTGGATCTAAACGTAGTAATTAAATTTGATTACGTGTTTCATGTTTCGTGAAGAAATATTCATCTCATGTTTATTTGCTGATAACATTGCGCCATGTTGATGGAATCATGATGGAATCGTGATGGAAAGTTGATGAAATCTTGATGGCAATAAGCATTACTTTGCTCAGATATGATCTTTATTGAATAAATGTAGAAAACGCATGCATGCAATATTTTCTAAATAATGCATCATTTAGTATATTTAGATATTTCTTAACCGTAACCATACTATATTTTTGCATCGTAAGCAGTTTTATTGAAACCTTTCAGAATCATGTTTCTTACATGGATCATGAAGAAAACTTTAATCCTTGACCAGGCCCGTCATTTAGAGGAGTCAACTGCCTCCCCCCTGGTTTTAAAAAATCAATATATTAACATATCAGTGGGCGTGTTTTTTGCTGTTTTTGATAAAATTGTATTGTGTTTGCTCCTTCTGCCCCCCCCCCCACCTGGAAACTGCAGCTCGAATGTGAGCCGCAGATACAGTACGATGCGCCACAGCCGTACGCAGGGTTTGACTATCTTCATTCTCAGTCGTGCCACGTGGCAACTCGGAACTCGATCTTTTTGAGGTAGTAAGGGAGAGTGGTAATGAATGGGCCACTTTCTGGTTTTGAATATTTGTAATTTTTTCTAACACTTTGTTTTAACTCTAAATTGGTGACTTTTCACGACAGATGAAAAGCAACTTTTAAACAGTAAAATATTTCCTTTGTTCTGTATTCCGGAATCATTTTTAATACATTACTAATCTGTCAATTCACGTAGTAGAATGATTTAGCGAGTAGAATGAAAAAGCGATATTCCTTGTGAGCACTGTTTCAACTAATTTTAAAATTTTACCATCTCTACATGCATTGAAATGAAAATCAAAATAACATTGCTTGAAATAGCAGCATCAATATTCGTAACCAAGAATCCTAAAAATAGCTTTCAATTTATTCTAAGACAAAGGTATGCAAATATATTCAATATCAATAAGTACTATTTATGGGTTATTCTTTTTCAATGCGCAATACAAACTTATTACACGAGAAAAAAAAATCAATTTAAATAAAAATATAAATACAATAGTAGACAAAACAAAGAAAAACGCCTTGCATTTGTACATAATTTGGACACAATATTTTTTGCGATCTTTTTTTTTTCCAGAGAAAACTAAATTCAGAACACGAACACCAATTGCCACTGGGGAAGCCAAAATGAATTCTTACGGCGAGAAAAATTCTTAACACTTCTAAATAACTTCAAATAAAGCAACGAAACAAAGAATAGCAATTTTCTCATGTGATTGAACATTTGTTTTGTTTGTTAAATTTTTTGCTGCGAAAATTTGATTGCCAAAATGAAGCAGACAAAAAGAAAATGCTTTCGAATGATTTATTTTCAAAACAGCTGCACTCAATCTCAGAAACATAATCAAGCCAACGCAATTCTCAGAATAAAACGAAATACACATTCCTGTAATAAACGATAAGAACTAAACAATCCGTTTGTTTACTCGGGATATTCACGTGTTGGTAATTGTACTTATACTTTTTGTCTTTTGATGTTTTCAACATTTTTTCATGCAATTTAAGTTGAAGTTTTTTTTTTTCGCTTAGCTCTAGCACGCAAGTGTTTTTTTTTTCTTCTTTCAATTAATTTCATTTGCTTTCATGCGACGAGTAATTATTTAACCCACCCTGATTACTGCCCGAATTCCTTAGCAACACGACATAATTTAATGAACTGGAATGCGACACTTTTTTTTTTAATATGTTTTTTTCTCCTCGTTGGTCGTTGTTTCTTGCCCAGCTTCTTTCATATATTTCTGCTCATGAAACAGCCAAGAAGAAAACAAAGGGTAATATACGTAATTACTTAATGGATTTTATGAACAAAGGAATAAGAATTTTAAATAGCTCTGCTCTGTATTCCTTCATTTCATGTTTTGCTAACTGCTTTTTCTCCACTATATTAAATAAGAAAAAAAAGACAACCCATCTGTAGCAAAATTATGTCGAGAAACATTAGTAAAAAGCTGCAACCCTAAATTTATAGTTTTAAAGTTTATTGACTTATGTATTTCAAACTCTAAATTATTACAATGAAGAACTTATTGCGTATTCTGTGCAATCGCAAAGTGCATTACTTTGTACAAAAGTTTTCTAAATCAATTCAAATAATAACATAAGATCCCCAAGACGTAAGAACACGTTTAATGTTAGAAGCAACACTCCCCAAAACTAGGACGTTATGGTCATCAAAAACTTTCTTCTATATATGTTATGAATTTTTTTATTTAATGTATAAACGTTCGTATAATCACTACAACAAAATTCTGCTGCTTTCAGAAACGGGAGGATTTCGATAATTTGAGACTGGTGCGCTTGAGTTAATGGCGTGAAATTTTTGGCCCCAACGTCTGCGCAAAAGAATGTTACTTTTGCAAACGTAATCAACGTTTAGGGAAATATCTATTTACGTAGAGTTACCACAATCAAATTCTTTCACAAAAAGTAAACGCCACATTGAAAGTCTTGCTTAAATGAATTACAAAAATTTTATGTACTAGTACTAGAAGATGGCAACAGATAAAATATTTTAACCAATGAGAGATTTTTACAACGATGTATTGTCGTAATTATTGGTTCTCTGTCGGGCTGAAAAATCTTTTGATGAGCTTTTGGCTGAAGCTTAAGTAAGCTCACCCAAGGTCCAGCATTAAGTTACCTGAGTCATACTATACCAAGATTCTAACCCTGTTGTCAATTACTGCAAAGCAGTGGCATCTTCCGATTTTGTGGAATGAAAAATATTTTTTGCGCAATGATTGGCTGCCGATAAAGTTTCATCACTTAACCTAGAATGTTTATTTTTATCTTTATATATATATATATATATATATATATATATATATATATATATATATATATATATATATATATATATATATATATATATATATATATATATATATATATATATATATATATATATATATGTAGATATATATATATATATATATATATATATATATATATATATATATATATATATATATATATATATATATATATATATATATATATATATATTTTAATTCCGAGCCAGTTAAGTCAGAGTAACATTAGATATCAATTTCATTTTCAAACATTTATCACTGTTTTATTTTGAGAAACTTATTAGGGGATTGCATTTTATTCGAATGGATTCACACCCTACGTTTATGCGCTGTCATTACAATAGCTGCTGAAGGCTTGCTCTCTAAACCTATAATCATAAAAATTCCCTTCTAAATATTAAAGTTTTGTATGAGTTGATCTAAAATAATCCAAAATATCACCTTCTCGCTATTTAGTAGTCAGCACTGTTTTTTAATGCGTTTATCAGTTCAATGGAAAATGTATTAAAATTATTGAATTTTTTTTTTAATGAAGCTCATTAGCTACCCTTAAAGATAATTTGACGTGTCTAAAACTTTCATGGAAGTCTTATTGTCTCTATCTCTATCTCTATCTCTACTAATAATAAAGCTGAAGGTGGATCTGTCTGTCCTTCTTTCCTTCCTTCCTTCTGTCTGTTACGCGCGTAGCGTCAAAACCGCTCGGTCGATTTTCATGCCACTTGGCACAAAATTAGTTTGTAGCATGTAGTTTTGCACCTCGAAGCGATTTTTCGAACATTCCATTTCGTTCTTTTTCTATTCGAATTCTTAGCGGAAATTCGATAAAATAGGAAAGAAATATTTCATACACATTTTCAAGTCTTATGTCATTCGAAAGCTTGAAATTTTCTGCATAAAATGAAGTTTTTCGAAGTTTCTACGATCATCAGGAGAGCTGTAATAATTGTTTTTAGAATCCCGAAATTCAAGGCTTACCTTCAGTAAAGCGAGCCAAACGATTCTAAAATGGTTGAGCTCTAGAATAAAATTTGTTTGAAAAGAGAGATAAAATGAATTATTTTATCAACGGAAATCAACTTTTCATGTTGTTACTATGGTTACGTGTTCATACTTATTTTTGTTTCGTTCTTTTTCCAGGGTTGCCACCGTCAATCTTCGTAGGCTACGGCCAGACGTAGTATTTTTGATCCTACGGTAGTATTTTTTCGGCCCAAATAAGGAGCGTAGTATTTTTCTGGCAACCCTGTTTCCAATATACTAATGACTTAATTAAAAGATTTGGCGGATTTTTTTTTTTTTTTTTCATTTTCATAGATTTCGCATTTCAGCAACATTGATTTTGGCAACGTTTGGAAACAATAGTATTTTGTAATATTTTTTTTAGAGAAGGCGTAGTATTTTTTTGTCTCAATTCTCTGGCAACCCTGTCTTTTTAACGGTGAAGATGCTTTGGGACCCTGCTTGGCGCGTTTTCAAAAAGTCAACTACGCAAAATAGCTAGGGTTACCACGCTTGACGCGCCTATCGTTCATTTAGCGAGAAAAGGGTACCTAAAGCACAGATTAACGAAATATCGTATCAATTGCGATATTGCATCGTTTTTTTAAAGTGTTTCATTTCGGAAAATGTATTGTTTTGTTTTTTAAGCTAGGAAAGAAAACTTTCTTCTTCTTTTAAACTTTGGTAAGATTTCTGTTGGTTCCTGTTATCAACAAAATTGTTCTTATTTTCTCTTTCGGCCTATTTTTGTCCATCTCCCTTGGGGTTGCATTCGAATATTCCAAGGGGGTGTTTTACCCCATTTATCGGGTAAATCAGTGTCTTCAATGCAAGGTGATATGAATTGGTAAACAAACGTGATATGAATTGGCGCGACCACTTGGCGATATATCGCCAAGCTTTTGATCGCCAAGTATTTGACGCCAAATTGGCGATTTTTTTTTTTTTTATTTAGGTTCAATTTAGCGCTGTTGGCGATATTTTGCGAAAAATCCACTGAATGATGTTAAAATCGACGATATTTAGGATATTAATCATTGTAAAACATTTTTTTTTGCATTGTTTCGTAGCAAACTAGGGATACAAATGTTTGAATTGTTATATTTCTCACTCGAAGCACTATTTTAGCATTTAAGGCAGCTACTAAGAAATTTACACGTAAAATTAAGTAGTGTGGGTCCATATCAGATCTTTATATCACTTTGATGAAATTATAGTTGAATAAAACTAAAATAGAGCATTTTTTCTGCTATATCAATTATTTTACAAATGAACTTTTAATTTTATACCACGGGCAAAGCCGTGCGGGTGCCGCTAGTAGGTCATAAAGCAATATAAGAAGGTGCATCAGAAGCATCTCAAAAGATATATTTTTTTAAATTCCACCCTATTCACATATTTATATATTTATATACTTGTCTACATCTTTATAACAATCCATCCATATATTTATTCAACTTCAAGAAAGCAGTTTTCATACCGGTTCATCTACGAATATGTAATTCTCTTACATCTATATATTTCCATATTTTTATTTATATCCGTATAAGATTGGAAATTGTTTTTCTAGTTTCGACGTTGTTGAGCGGCTAGATACAGGACATGACTTACAATAATACATTTTTATTTCTAAATTGGGCTCAGTACTTGAAGAGCATTTCATTGTTGTGCTTTTATCAATTACATCTGACAGCTTTAGTGAACTTTCCGTATTTGTAGCAATACACACTCAACGGTTATTAACACAACGGTTTTTTTATGCTCAATAGGATAAAAATGGCTAAATAATCACTTACCCTATCCCTCATTAATTCATCGAAAATATGGTTCAGAGGTGTACATTTTAAAAAAATCTTTAAATGCATACCAAATGTCGTATTTAGAGTCCATACCGTTTTCCAGGAAAGCGCACCACACACAAAAAGCATACATAATTTTTTGTGGATATGTGAATATAAATCCATGTATAATAACTATGTACCATAAGTTTTTTGTTAAAACATAACTAAACTCTGTACTTATTCAAATTTTAGAAATTTAAAAACGCTAATAAATTGTTTTTAATCATATTTAATTCGAAAAAATCATTAAAATTTAAATTCAATTTTTTAAACACGTTATGAAAAGAAGCTAAATGAAAAAAAGAAAAAAGATGAAACCCTAACAAATGCCATTTTAAATGATACGAAAGTTTAAAAACATATTTGTTCAAGCTTTCCGAAATTTAAAATTGACTGGCAAGCTGTTACAATAGTTCACAACTTAAAAAGATTTTTTCCAGCTTCAAAATTATAGAAGCATTTAATGAAATTGAGATTATAATGCCAAAAAAGAGAATGACATCCCATTCCGCTATAAACAGATAAAACAACTGCAAACCATTCCGTTTTCCAAATGCTTTTAAAGCAGTTACTCCAATTTAACAACAGTTAATGAATTCCTAAGTAATGTTAAAGTAGCCCTACCTAAGCGAGATACTTACAAAAATGTTGGTTTCTATGATATCATCCCCTTAAAACCTTAAGCAGCAATTCTGCAAATTGGATCTGCGAAACTAAAGACGTTTACTACTCATAAGGGAATTTTCTAGGATTCGGAGCACTCACCCGCACGAATTATAATCAATTTTGCATACTATTGTTTAATTGGAGAACTTGCGTGAATGTCTAATGTAAAGAATATATTTTCATTTACGAAAAAAGACATTTTCAATCTTGTGTATTTCATTTATAACTGGTTTAAATCGTGACAAAAGTGTTGTTTGCATTTTTGTTTAACTAATAATGTGCATTTACTCCTTAAAAAATATTTTGTTCTATATTTTGAAATTAATAATAATAATAATTTAGTTTATTGGTAAACTGGGCACCGTGCTTGACGAAGTTTATGCAGTAACTGGGGTCAGTTGAAACACTAGAGAAATAGAAAAAAACAAATAGTTTTATTATATGCTTATTTAGTAATAAAAAATACAGATAATTATCATGTATCCGTATTACTATGCGGAAGGTGTGGGGGGGGGGGGGCGGTAAATAAGGTCATGTTTATGAAACGGCTTAATCGAAACTGAAAACCTGTAAAATTCAACTAAACAAACAGCCAATCTGTGTCGCGCACAAATCACTTTAAATACAAACTTTTTAAATTAGTTTTTAGAGATTATACATTAGTTTTAGTAAGATTATTGGGACATAAAAAATAATGATCAACTGAAAGATGGTCTCAAGAACGTGCTTGTGCTGTAAAATTCAGCACAGACGAATAACTTCTTCGATATTTTATAAAATGCCATGCTCCGTGAATTAAATATTATTATTATTTTTTTCATTTTGATATGGAATACTTCAGTTTTCTATTTAAGTTAGGTTTAATCCATTTTGGTTTATCTTTACCTTTAATCTACCGCTTTTCACATTGCCAGTTTTTATGTCTTCTTTGGTATGCGTCTAGATGAATGCTTTTGAGTAAGGTTTAAAGATGGTAATTTGAGAAAAAAAAATCTCTTTAAACATTAAGTCAGTTTAAATGTTTTTACCAAGTTCACAAAAAGCTTTTTGAACCATAAGTTTTGAATGGGGCTGGGTTTAATAGGGTTTGGTTGTCACAGTGATACATGAAAGCTGAAAATAGACCAATATTTATTCCAGTAACGGGTAGTACGTAACACGTGACAGTAATGCGAGCACTTCTGCAAGAAAAATATGAAGATGGTGCTATCAAAACTGTACGTTAGAGCTAATATTTAGAAAAGTGCCAATATGAGTCCAGAGGGAATTTTCACTAGTATTTCAATAACTAGTTAAAAAAATTATTTTCCCCAGAAAGAAGATAAGGTTTTGCTTTCATTTCATCTAATAACATCAGAAAAAAAATGTTTTTTTCGTCAGAAAATATTTTTTTTTATATTTCAAAAATCAGATTGGTAACGTGTCCCCAGTAGCAAAGCTTAGCATGCAAACAGCTCATGCGTACTTTCTAACTTCCCAAAAAAAACGCACTGTTACAAAAAAATATTTAAAAATATTGGCTCATTAGTAAAATTTTCATTTTTGGTAATATTGGTCTGAGTGATTCTCAAAAATAGGGGAGAGTTTCGGTCCTTGACTGTTAAAAATAAATAATTCAGTAAAGTTTTTAGATAGTTATAATAATAATAATAATAATAATAACATTTATTATTATTATTATTATTATTACTATTTAAACTTAACATATATGTTGTTGTTAACTTGGGCCAGCCAGGCTTTCAATTTGGGACGCGCTGCTTCACTTTTCCAACTATACCATCATTTGGTGTGATGTCCGCCTTCCATAGTACAAGCATGCTATAGGAACCTGTTCATAGGGTAGGATATTCCCGTCATTTCAAGGTTTTCCGAAAGGGTTAGGAGCAAAGGGGCAAACGCAAAGCAATTTCCCAAGTGATTTCCCAAGGCCAGGGGAAGGGTAATTCACCCCCTGAACCCCTAAATGTCTGTCCTGGAGTAGGCAGTCTTTCGCAACACACCAACACATGCATACGAGGAAAGGACAAGAGAGCGAAAGTACATTCATGCTATAGCCGGGTTTCGAACCCGGGACTTCTCTTTCTCAGTCAAACGTGAATGACCAAGAGACAAGGTGGCGGCAACATGTCTGTGATTTGCTGTTATTCTTTATTTAAACAACCCTCTCTATTTTACTAAAAACTCAAATATATAGATTAGAAGTCTAAATTTCATTAGCATGGAATCCCCAATAACTATGTTTTGTATAAGGTATACTTTTTTGAAGTATTGGAATCATATTTAGTTCCCAAAAAGTGATATTCTTTGTTTTAATAAATGTAATGAGATCATTTATACAAACAAAAATTTGGATCCCTGGTAACTCACTGTTGGAAAAATAGAAAATCCGACCCAAAATGGCACGCCTCGTCCACGAAGTGTCCTTTCTTGGAGCGTTTTGTTCACTTGTGACGCTAGGCGCGAAATTGAAAAAGCGATTAAGAGTGTTTTGGATCTTTTTTAGGAGGATAAATCAACAACAATTAACAAAAACACAATTATTCACCCCATTATCTGTCAGGATTTTTTTTTTTAATCAGCAATACCCTCATTTTGAAATATGTTTAAACTTACTTATAAGCCTTGTTTTAAACTATCATGTCATTTAGTAATAATTTGGTCATAATTAGTATAACTAGGAGTGATACCAGAAATACAAAAATACATAAAATGCAAAATAAATATTTTAATAAAACGTATTATTTCTTCAAACCAGGAAAATACAGATTTAAAACAGGTAAAAAATACTACTCTTTACTTCACAACTTCTGAAAATGGGAGTCATTTATAATATTTTAAAACAATAAAGGGATATTGTTTATATTGAGTATAAGTTTACATTGAATATAAGTAATATAATAGTTCAAAGCTGGGGTTGTTGTTTTTATTATAAATTGCATTTGACAAAAATAAATAAATACATAAATAAATAAATAAAAATAAATAAATAATAAAATAAAAAATAACTTAAAGGAGGAAAATACCATGTTTCAATGATCTGTTTAAATGTTTCTATACTGATGTGTTCTAATGAACAAAACACATTCTTACTAGCCAATTTAGTTGCACTTAACTATTAACTACTTGAAATATTTTTATTCATCTACTTATTTATTTATTTATTACTAGCTGCGTGGACCGGCGTTGCACGGGAGCATCGCTTTTTTTTTAAGTAGTGAGGAAAGTTTAAACAAACTACTCGCTGCCAAGGCTGCGTAATGCGATCTAGATTTCAAATAATTAAAGAACTATTCATCGTATTTTTCCTGACCTGGTCTAACAACCTTCCCTGATCCAACCTGCACCTGCTATAAAAATTGGAACAAAATCGGTCGGGTAGTTTCTGAGTTTATCCCGGACGCACATATTGTGGAGTATGTGTTTCATATACAGGGTGTCCACTCCAATCGTGGACCAATAGCTAATTTCTAAATCGTTAGAGATAAGCATATAGTTTATTTAGGAAAAAATCTCCAAATTACGAAAGGAATTTTGGGTCTATTCAATGTTTTTCAAAAAATCAAATTTTAAAAGAGTTACGAAATTTAAATTTTTATTCAGCCCCCCAGTCCTATCAATCATATTTAGTAAAACATTCTTGACACTGTAACGTTTAAAACTAAAAAAAAATCACTCTTCTACCACAAAAATTGACCGAGTTATGACGTTTTGAAAAATCAAGATTTTGCCTTATTTTATGACGTCATCGAACGATCGCTTAAGGGACCGTATGCGAAATCCTTCAAAATCTTGATTTTTCAAAACGTCATAACTCGGTCAATTTTTGTGGTAGAAGAGTGATTTTTTTTTAGTTTTAAACGTTACAGTGTCAAGAATGTTTTACTAAATATGATTGATAGGACTGGGGGGCTGTATAAAAATTTAAATTTCGTAACTCTTTCAAAATTTGATTTTTTGAAATACATTGAATAGACCCAAAATTCCTTTCGTAATTTGGAGATTTTTTCCTAAATAAACTATATGCTTATCTCTAACGGTTTAGAAATTAGCTATTGGTCCACGATTGGAGTGGACACCCTGTATATGAAGATTACGTCTTTGTTTTTTGAAAAAAGGAAATGATGTGGAGGAAAATAAAATAAAAAAAAACGAGAACATCTGGTTCAAATTGCTCAATATTTTCTAATTAGTTTTACTGACTAAATCGATTAGTTGATGTTGCTAGTTGCTAGACATTAGTATTTGTCAAGATCTTATTCTCTATTTTAGGAAATTAGTTATTTACACACAATAAACTGCGGGCATTAAGGCAATTTTCTGGAATACTGTTAAGAAAAAAAATGAACAAAACAAAAATGTGTAATCAGATAAAATGAAACTATTTTGGGCAAAAAATCTGAATTCCTCTGACGATTTTTTAAGAAAATGGCGTTTGTTTTTATTGTGTTGCTTTTACTTTTTCAAATGTCAAGAACCAGTTTTTTTTTCTCTCTATCACAAGCAACGCTCTTGCGCTGTTCACATTAAACTTTTTTCGGCCTTTTTTTTCTCGTTCTCTACTTATCCTTAATTATTTTAATTTAATAATACATTTGATTACTCTGTGCATTATTAAGAACATGAAGTAATATAATGAGGGAGTATTATTTCTTCTTAACGCGTTTACGAGTTTTTTTCTCTCTCTTTCTCAGATTTTCATTTACTTTCAATTTCTAAACGAGAAACGAATTAAAAGAAAGTTCAGCAAAAAATGTAATTATCTAATGGGTTTTAATGAAAAACATGTATCGCTTGATTTTTTTAAAGTAAACACTTTTCGATTACTTTTGCTTTGACAACATTTTCGCAGATTCATAATGTCTAATGTAAGAATAGTCTCGTAAGAAGTAACTAACGAAGAAGCTCATATCTCCTTACATTTTCTCAGAAGAAAAATTGCTTATTAAAAGTTATTTCTTTTGGAATAATACAGCTTTTTTTTCATTTATTTAAACCCCACTAGTCACCACCGTACCTACCCTGATGAGGGTTTAACCGGACTTGGAGGAAAAGGAAAACCAACGAACGACCAGGCGCCCTCTGGGAAACGTACATAAACTGGACATTATGTTACACAGAAAACGCATAGAATGCTTGAAAAAAAATGATATGTCAAGAAACAGACGATAATATTCCTATTAAAGTTTTTAGGGGGGAAATTTGAAGTCCTCTATTTGAGTGCTGAGTAAAAACATTATTTTATGAAGGTTCTTGCGAGTAGCTGGATGATTTAGAATATTAACTATACAGTGAACTCTCACTTATGCGCCGGCCCAAGGGAACAACAGAAAAAGGCGCATAAGTGAGAGAGACGTATAAGTGAACAAGCCTAATTAAAGGACAAAAACGCAACATAGGTTCTAAAGAGAGAGTGAATAAAAATGTTTCAATAGATAAGAGACATATTACTACGGTTTGGTAATAAATGTAACGTAACTACAATGATAAAGAGAAAACACAAACTCTAGCATACCTAATTACAAACTGTTACCTTTAAATCGATCCATAATAGATAATTGTCTATCTCCAAACTCTAGTTCATGAGGAAAAAATGCCTTCCCTGAGCAAAACAGGCGAAAGATTAAAGAAGAAAGTGAAGAAACATGCTCATTTTTCAAGAAAATAAATTAATTTTTTTTTACATTTTACGGAAAATTCGACGTATAAGTGAAATATGTGTCTTTAGAACGACGCATAAATGAATGATACTATCATTATTTTGCTATGGAATGTGCTGGGACCACTGAAAATCATCGTATAGGTGAAAAAAAGGTCATAATCGAGGCGGTGTATAAGTGAGAATTCACTGTATATCTGGATAAAGGATGGTTGGAATTATATGTGCAGTGGCAAAAGCTAGGTCAGGAGTTCCAAGTTGCTGGCAAACACATAATGGTGAGTTTATTATTTTTAATCTGTGTAGATATGAAGGAAATTTAACAGATAGAGAGCACATAATGAAAACAATTTAATTTTATATTTTTTTTGTTTACTTTACACAAAATTCCACAAAAAGAAAAAAAAAAGAAAAAACAACGTACCACTCGTCTGAGCAAAATTTTGGAAAGTTAAGTCTAGGAGCTAAATCAAAATGATTCTTTTAAGATAGGTAATTTTACGTTAAGTATTGCTACTCAACTATACAGTTGTTTGAAAGAATCGGCTGTGGGATGTGACTAAAAGAAGCAACGTGTTGGAATATGTTATACAAACCTCAAGGAAAAATAAACTCTTTAATTCATGATAATGCCGTAAAATTTTATGTTCTACGTAAACATTATGTAAACGGCATTCGTTTTACTATTATTATTACTAATTTTCAATTCAAATGGTGATTAGTATAATACCTGAACTTTATACGGTTTCCTAGTATGTATTCTCATAAATTTGTGTTTATCAAGCAATTAATTGCAATATTATGGTTAATATTACATGCACTTTCCACAATGAGCCGATGTAACTGAGCTGACTTCGAAAAAAAAAAATCAGCACTGGTTAAGGAATTAGTTCTGAGAGTTTCGGTATAAATCGTGAGAGTATCGACCATGAAGCATCAAATTACGAAAGAAAAACCTGTATTAATGTATTGATTTGGTTTGGATACTAAACTTTTCATGCATTAACTTCATTCTTGATTTTGGCTTTTTTTTTCTTCGATGGTTTCATTTTCAATAATAGAAATTACTACAAATTTTATTGGAATGGAAAAATTTCAAGCTGCAGATAGCAGTAATACAATCATGATCTTCGTAAGACACATCGTACACTAGAACTGCCCCCATCGATGGCGGGCTAGCTTTGATGGCTTTGCATAACTCAGTAAGATCTGTGTATCCTGATATTTGCATGATTTTCTGACATCACCTTCTTTGTTACATTTTCACTATCACATTACACTGAAGTGACAAAAGTCATGGGATACCTCTTAATATCGTGTCGGCCCTCCTTTTGCCCGGCGAAGTGCAACAACTCGACGTGGCATGGACTCAACAAGTCGTTGGAAGTCTTCTGCAGGAATATTGAGCCATGCTGTCTCGATAGACGTCCATAATTGTGAAAGCGTTGATGGGGCAGGATTTTGGGCACGAACAGACCTCTCGATGGTGTCCCATAAATGCTCAATGGGATTCATGTCGGGCGATCTAGGTGGCCAAATCATTCGTTGGAATTGTCCAGAATTTTCTTCAAACCAATTGCGAACAGTTGTGGCCCGGTGACATGGCGCATTGTCATCCATAAAAATCCCATCGTTGTTTGGGTACATGAAGTCCATGAATGGCTGCAAGTGATCTCCAAGTAGCTGCACATAAGCATTTCCAGTCAATGTTCGGTCCAGTCGCACTAGAGGACCAAGTCCATGCCATGAAAAAACAGCCCACACCATTACGGAGCCACCACCAGCTTGAACAGTGCCTTGCTGACAGTTTGGGTCCATGGCTTCGTGGGGTCTGCGCCACACTCGAACCCTACCATCGGCTCTTACCAGCTGAAATCGTGACTCATCGGACCAGGCCACGGTTTTCCATTCATCTAGGGACCAACCGATATGCTCACGTGCCCACGAGAGTCGCTGCAAGCGATGTCGTTCTGTCAGTAAAGGCACTCGAGTCGGTCTTCTGCTGGAATAGCCCAAGAAATCCAAATTTCTCCGCACAGTTCTAGCAGACACGTCCATTGTACGTCCCACATTGATTTCTACGGTGATTTGACGCAGTGTTGCTTGTCTGTTAGAATTTACGACTCTTTGCAGACGTCGCCGGTCTCGATCTTTAAGTGCAGGCGGTCGACCACTGCGCTGTCCATGGTGGGATGTTATGCCTGAAATTTCATACTCTCGGCACACTCTTGACACAGTGGATCTGGGAATGTTGAATTCTCTAACGATTTCCGAAATGGCATGACCCATGCGTCTAGCTCCAACTAACATTCCGCGTTCAAAGTCTGTTAATTCACGTCGTGCGGTCATCATCACGTTAAAACCTCTTCACATGAATAACTTGAACAGAAATGAAAGCTCTGTAAAAGCACTGCGCATTTATACCTGTTCTATGCGATGCTACTGCCA
>JAXGGA010013604.1:0-34683 GCA_038373865.1 Uloborus plumipes
TTTACCACTGTAAAACTAGCAATTTTACAGTGTATTGCTGTAAAACTAACAATATTACCATAAAATTAGCCGTATTGGTATTATACTGTAAAAACAACAGTATAATACTGGCAGCAAAGGTTCTAGTTTAAAACTGTAAACTGCACAGTAATAAGCTGTAAAACCAGCAATTTTACAGTTTAATAATATAAACTAGCAATATTACTGTAAAATTAGTAATTTTGCAGTTTATTACTGTAAAAATAGCCGTATTATACTGTAAAAACAATATCTATTTTTAGTGTAGTTATTGCATATAATTGTACTTTGCAGCCTGAAAAAAGGTTTTTCAAATTACCAATTGCTGCATTGAAGTACAACTTCTTATCATTGGTACGTCCTACGGTCTTAAGACTCAATTATTTCACTGTCTGTGATTTATTACTTCTTTTTGCAACAAAAGCTAATCCATCTTTTGTGATTGTATTCCAGACATTGGGACAAAAGTAGCCGTATCTTTCTCAGCAATGTCAAACTGGAAAACGCTCATGGACGTAGAAACCGGAGCTGACACTCTCAGTGTTCTGCAAGGCATTCGAGTGTTTTCCATGTTTTGGGTTATTCTAGGACACACGTATTTTCATTTGAATTTTAAAATCCTCAGTAAGTATGTAACATGTTCACTACTTTTAATGATGATTTGAAAATTATCTCACTGCCTGTTTCTTGAAGTTTATACTTTGTAAAAATATGTGTTAAGAATACTTTTGCGTTTTGTACTACAAAAAACAATCCTTTTTGCTGATAATTAATTTGTAATTTACTAGTACATGTACAGGGTGTGTATTTTAAGTAATGAGAATATGTCCACAAAAAATAATTAACAACAGATATCGCTACAAAACTCCGTGAGCATCAACACACTTCTGCAGGCGATGTTTCCACGCTTTGTGCGCTCCCTGGAAGTCATCAACCCTAGACCTCCTTCAGAGCATGCGTGCAAGCCTTTTTGACATCATCTAGGGTTCCGTGGAACCACCACGGAACCGTACGGCTCCATTTGAGGGTGGTTTTCACTTTGGAGAAGAGGAAAAAGTCGGGTGGGGCGACGTCAGGGTAATGGAAGATATTTTGAAACGGCCTCACGGTTTTGCTTTTGAACGTCCGTTAAAACTTTCGGCACGAGTTAGGCGCAAATCTTTCTCATCCCAAGATGATCACTGATGATTTTGAGCACAACCATTTTATCCATTGCTAGCTGTTCTGCGATCATGCTGACATTTAAGAGCCTGTCCGTGTACAACAAATGTCGGACACGGTGTTCGTTTTCTGTGGTTTCTGATGTGGACGGGCGACCTTCACGGGGATCGTCCTTCACACTCCCCCGCCCTTCTTGAAACATTTTGTGCCATCTAAAATTTGATCTTGTGATAAGCTTTCCCTGCCGTACGCTTTTTGAATCATTTCCACACAAAATTTGATTGCGTAACGCTGTTCAATGCTTAGTTGCGTTTTGAACTTACACACACTTTTTTGAAGACATCTACGCCAGGGGTGACCCTGTATCAACCAAAGCCAGCAGGCGACTGCCGAGTATCAATGTCGAATTCTTTGGCCCCATCCCTTATATATTCTTTGGCCCCACTACCGACTCTAACCGGTCGGAGCGCCCTCTGGCGTACAGCCGCGCCAGGACAAAAATATTCTCATTACTTGAAATACACACCCTGAATATCTTTTGCGATTAATTTATAGACATACATACATAGCTAATGTAAGCATTTTTTCCATATTTTTCAAAAAGAATATTCAACTCTAATTTCCATTCTCATTTTTTAGGAAATCTGCAGATTACCATTCAATTAACGAGTCAGTTTATTTTCAACTCAGTCACCAATGCATCTCTTGTAGTCGATAACTTTTTCTTCCTCAGGTAAATTCAATTTATTCCTCCGCATTTTGTGCTTCCTAAAACTGAATCAATTTCCATGAATCCTGATATTGAATTGAAGATTACATTTTACAGTTCATTACTGTAAAGCAACAATTTTGCAGTACTGTAGAATTAGCAGTTTTTACTGTTTATTACTATAATATTTTACTGTATTATATTGTAAAAGCATCATCTATTGTTTACAGTGTAATTAATTAATGTTTCATTACATGTTTTTTCCTTCTAGCGGATTGCTGGTTATATACGTTGGAATGGATATGGAGAAAAAGTTGGGGAAAGTGCCCAAAGCGATTTATTTTGTAATTCACCGGATATGGAGGTAAATGTTTCAAGGCGTCGTTTCTTTTTTTTAAAATAATAATAATAATTTTTTTAACTTGAACAATTACAAATTTTGCAAAGTATCTCGAAAAATGTGTCTTTTTGTAGAGTTGAATTGATGATGAGAAAAATAATGTATATGGTTTCTGCAATACTTTGTTTTGTAAGAAAAGCAGTCGAAAACTTTGTACAATTAATGAAGTTAAAAATACAAAACAACGTGTTCAAAAGTACAAATAAAATATTAAAAAAGAGTTTGAAAACTCCAGCAAATAGTTATTTCGGGGCTGTTATACAAATGAAGCCCCATCAAAAGAGGATGGTTCAACTGACCACAGTCAAGTAAATACTTTGTTGTTTTGTTGAAGTAAGCTACTGAGTATATTCTCCCTCTCTCTCCACGTTAGAACATCAGTTTGGTGCTTCTTTAATTGAAGTAAAATGCTGATTGATGCGATTGTTTCAAAAACCTGTTAAACGGTACAATGTCTAATTTTAAGAAACATTTATTAATGGTAATCGGTGTTTGAAGATTTTATTACTTAAGGATATTATTAATACCTCTATTGCTTATTTTTGAGAATTTTAGTTAATTTGTCAAATGTGAAACATTTCACTGTTTGATGAATACTTTATATATAGTGCATTTTGGTGCGATTTAGTAATTGCAACTCTTTCTTAGTACATTCGATTAATAACGTCAATTATTGTAATTAATATGCTCTATCTACCAATAAGCATTTGATACCTATACTGCAAAAAATAAACTGTTGTTTTTACAGTATAACGCTGGCAGCCGAGTCTCCAATTTAAAACTAAAATGCACAGTTATTAACTGTAAAACTAGCAATTTTACAGTTTCTTACAGGAAGGTAGCAATTTTACAGTTTTATACTGTAAAAACAATAGTATAATACTGACAGCAGATGTTCCAGTGTAAAACAGTAAAATGCACGGAAATAAACTGTTAAATTAGCAATTTTACAGTTTATGACTGTAAAATCAGCAATTTTTAGTTTTTTACTATAACATTAGCTGTATTATACTGTAAAAACAACATTCCTTTTTATAGTGCAGAATAACTATCTTTTTTTTTTTTTTTTAGTTTTCAAAAATATAATCAGTACGAAATCGATTTTTTTGTCCAAATAAAATGATCACAGAGAAGCAAGAAGATCCTATAATAACTTTTTTTTCCTCAAAAGATATCAACCAGTGCAAATGTTTTTCGTCGGAATAGTCACTTTACTTCCTCTCTTTGGTGACGGGCCTGTTTGGAGAGAAAATATAGATCCCATCGTAGAAGGGTGCAGCAATGATTGGTGGGCCAATCTAGTCCTCATTAATAATGTTTACAGGAGTGGATCTACAGGGGTAAGTATTAGATTTGTATTATTGCAACTTATTTATTTTATGCTGTACAACTTTTTTAGACCACAGGAGTTTATTGTGGAGTTTTTGGAGAAATCATGAAAACTAAAGCTTTCTAAAACACTTAAACTGTCAAAGTCATGAAAAACGAACACATTAGGTTTACTGAATATCTATAAAAAACGTTAAAGATTAACCTTGAAATTTTAGGTAAGAAACAAATGAAACCTCAAATTTATACAGGGTGTGTATTTTAAGGAAGGATAATATTTTTGTCCTGACGGCGGCTGTAAGCCAGAATGCGCTCCGACCGGTTGGAGTTGGTAGTGTGGCCTTCGACGTTAATAACGCTCCACTCGGCAGTCGCCTGCAAACTTTGGTTGAGGCAGAATCACGCGTGGCGTAGATGTCTTCAAAAAAGTGTGTGCAAGTTCAAAACGCAACTAAGCACTAAACAGCGTTACGCAATCCAATTTTAAGTGGAAATGAATCAGCAAGCGTACAGCTGGGAAAGCTTATCACAAGCTCAAATTTTAGATTGCACAAAATGTTTAAAGAAGGCCAGGAGAGCGTGAAGGACAGCATTACGCTTATAAATTTTGCTTTCTCTTTGGAAAATTGAGTGCATCTACGTCGGAAATGATTCAGCAAACGTACGGCAGGGCACCACCATGACATTGCGCCATCTCACACCAGCTTCGTGGTTGCCGAGCACTTGACAAAAAATGGCATCGTAGCAATTCCACAACCTCCCTACAGCCCCGACCTTGATCCAGCAGACACTTTCTTCTTCCCCAAAGTGAAAACCGCCCTCAAATTGCGCCACCATGGGACCCTAGATGATGTCCAAAGGGTCTGCACGTGTGCTCTGAAGGAGGTCTCGGTTGGTGACTTCCAGGGAGCGCACGAAGCGTGGAAACGTCGCCTGCAGAAGTGTATTGATGCCCAAGGAGCATATTTTGAAGACTACTAAAGTTTTGTAGCGATATCTCTTGTGAATTATTTTTTGTAAACTTATTTTCATTACTTGAAATACACACCCTGTAAAATGATGTTTTGTTCCTGAAGGCAAATTTTGTAACCAGCAACAGGTTTAAAAAAAATATTTTTTTCTGTTTTATCATGCAAAAACTACTGCTTGAAATGCGTGTTAATTGTAACATGCAAGTACGATGTAAAAAATAAATGTAGTTTTTACAGTAAAATACAGCTAATTTTATGGTAGTAAACTGTAAAAATTGCTAATTTTACAGTAATGGACTGTAAAATTTCTGCTTTTACAGTATTAAACTGTAAAATAAAATTGCTAATTTTACAGTGATAATCTGTAAAATTACTATTTTAACAGTTTATTACTGTGCATTTTACAGTTTAAAACTGGAACTTCTGCTGCCAGTATTATGCTGTTGTTTTCACAGTATAATACAGTTAAATTTTACGGTAATAAACTGTTAAAATGCTAACTTTACAGTGAGAAACTAAAATAGCTAGTTTTACAGTTTGTTACTGTGCATTTTAAATTGGAACCTTGGCTAAAAGTATTATTCTGTAAAAACAACAGTTCATTTTTTGCAGTGTGCTTGAAATGCGTGTTAATTGTAACATGCAAGTATGACGCTTTTGTTTCGATTATGTGTGCTCATTTCCATGAGAAAACCAGCTACATTAATGGATCCAAAAATTTTATTCATATAAATAAAAAATGTTACGAAAATTGTTATTCATAACATGGAAAATTCGCAATTTTCTTAACAAAGGGAATTTAACAAAGTATGATAGAAACAGCATCCTTAAACAAAAATACAACTATAAAATATATTTTGACTAAATTAGATGTATAGTGTGCACAATTTTTATTTCAGTGCCTTTCTTATTCTTGGTATCTTGCTGCAGATTTCCAAATCTATGTCTTTTGTATCCCCATAATCATCATTATCATGAAGTAAGTTCAAATTAGCTGTCTTTCTTCAGTTACAATAATTTCAAACCTATTTAATCGAAACACTGATATTATAATTGTCTTATTTCAAAGTACCCTATTGCCCTCCGTGTGATGTTTTGCGAAATGCGTTTTTCTTATTCTTTAATGCTGTTTGGAGCACCCCAATGGAAGGTCATGGGATGTCACTGTGCCCTCCCAATAATTTTGTATTCGACACATTTTGTTGTTGATTCGGAAATTTGATGTCTTGCACCATTGAGATTTTTTGTTTTTGTTTTTTAATTTCTTGAATCTTTTTTAAATGTTTTTCCCGCTAAATGTTGTGCATGTACGACAAGTGTGTATCCTTGTATTTTATCATTCGGTAAAATTGGAACTTTATTCGTCAAATTGATAATCCCTCCCCCCCCCCATTTTAGTTCGGAGAGCCCCTGTTCTCAGACAAAAATCGGGATTTTGTTTTGTTTTTTCAATTTGAAAGAATTTTGATCTTATAAAATCATTAATATGAGATACTATCACTTAATAATCAAAATCGAAGGGCCGGGCACCACATGAGCAGAAAACTGACCAAAACCGAAGGCAAAAACCGAAAATCCGGGTACTTCCTATTTTCCTGAAATAAGAAGTACCCGGATTTTCAGTTTTTGCCTTCGGTTTTGGTCAGTTTTCTGCTCATGTGGAGCTAGGCCCTAAGTCTGAATTTCTATCACAAAACTTTTTTGAAAACAAAATGTTGTTTCTGATGGTCAACTTTTGGCCATCAGCATCAACAGCTTTAGAAAAAGTTATTACACTTCTAAGGCAGGGATTCAAGTGAAACACTATTGCAATCGCTACTGGAAGTGAATTACATTGTCATCAACTTAACTTGGCACTGACGTCACTAAGGGAGGAGCCAATAAGAGCTCACAAGCAGTCAGTGATCTCATCTTATTCGCCAAGTAGGCTGTGACGTTTTGTCTAGCTCGTTTTTCATAGGCAAACGTTACGCTGACATCACGATGTTTTTATCAAGAAACGTTCTAATGTAATTCATTTCCAATAGCTATTGTAATTTGCGATTGCCTGTTTCACTTGAATTCCTGCCTAAGGCAGGAATTCAAGTGAAACACAGACGATCGCACAACTCACTAATGCAATCGCAAATTCCCAAATTTGGATTCATGTGAAACGTTGCAATCGCTACGAGATGCGATTCTAATGTAATTCGACCTCCAATAGCGATTGCAATTTGCGATCGCCTCGAAGCGATTGCAATGGTGTTTCACTTGAATTCCTGCCTAACTCTTGATTTATTTTCAATCACTTATCAAGTAACTAGCCACCAACGCAGTAGCCTCGACTTTAATTCAAACATTCACTCGTAGGGGAATGTGATGTGAAGTGAAATAGTTAAGATGACATAACCGTTTCAAAATGAACAAGGTAGAGTACTCTCCTCGTAAGCAAGTGGTCGCGGGTTCGAGTCCCACCTTGCCCATGGATGTTATTTCATCCTCTCTGTTCCGTAAGTCTGTCCTGTGTTTGTCACGAGGCAAAGCGCATAGTACGCAGTCCTCATGTATGTTGAAGCTGATGGCTTCTGGAAAAAAAAAAAAGAACAAATCAAAAATTTGTTCTGAAAATTAGTGTTTTTCAGAAAGGACTAATGTATTTCGTAACACTATTATCGTTGAAATATTATTTTTCATTTTTGACAGTTTGGCACATGAAAAAAAGATGGAAATCTTTCACTTCAAAAAAAAAGGGGGGGGGGGGAGGGGCTTGAAAAATGCAATATTTTTGTATTCAAACATTTTCTATTTGATGAATTACGGTAATTTTCATCAAATGAATCTTTTTTCATAAATAAAGAATTAAATGAATTATTAATGAAAAAATAAATGAGTAAATTATTAAACAAATGAATGAATTAATTAATGTGTGAGAAACAGAAATGAGCGAAAAAAAAGAGAATAAATAACAAAATCAGTGAATGAATGAATATATAAGGGAATTTATGAGTAGAAGAATGAATAAATTAACAAATGAAGAAATGCGTCCTTGATTTAGTAAATGAATGCATAAGCAAACGAAATGAACCACTTCACTTTGCCCCATCCACTTCAACCCGCTTGCACTTTCCAAATGACATTGAATATTCAAACTCAAAACATGCCTAATGTAAACTAAATAAATACTGCATTGGACATCAGTAGGCCTCAATTAATACCGTAAAGTCGGGTTACTTGGACCCTAAGGGGTTACTTGAGCCCATTACAGTAAAATGATAAAATCTAGGTTTGGTACTTATTAGTTGAAGACTTGCACGTAGGTCCTCGTTTATCCTCTAGGTAGAAGCACTCTGCAGTCTCTAATGCTAGTACCAAACCCAGATTTTATCATTTTACTGTGGGCTCAAGTAACCTCCTTGTGGGTCCAAGTAACCCGACTTTACGGTAGTTCAAATGGTAATTGCAAAAATGTTATCACTTTATAATAACAGGAAATATTTTGTAAAAACCAAGAATGTTACAATGAAGAATTTTGAAAATTACGTGTAAAATTTTTTTCGTTGATCTTTGGAGCTATTTATTTTTTGACAGGAATCAACTTTTTGTTTAGCAACTCAGTTAAAATATTGCTAGATAGGTGGCGCTGCCGATTTTGAAAATATTTTACCATTCCACTTTGCCCCCCTGCCCCGCATTCCCCTATATGTTGAGTAGAAGACCTACAATGCTCCTACCTGTGTTTTAAAGCTTTGTTTTGATATATTACCTTACAATATATTTAAATAAATATTTAAAAAGTAAAAAAATGTTATACTGTTGTAAATTTATCATTTCAAACAACGTTATGCCAACATACCCCGATGTATCTGCCAACTTACTCCGACTCCGGGGTAAGTTGGCACTGTTGAGGAGCTTTCGGAGAATATTTTTCACGAACTCCCCAGTGAATTTTAGATGATGTTCCTAGTGGTTTTTTGTAGCCAAGATGTTTCCCTATCAGAGGCATAAATTACTTTTACCATAAGTACAACAGAAAAAATTAGAAAAATTGAGAAGTAAAAACTATGCCAAATAGCCCCGGTCTCCCCTATAATTACATGTTGATGTATTATAAATGTTTCAGTTGTTTGTATGTAACTCTGAATGAAAGATAAAATTCACGTTCTTTACAAACATAAAAGTAATGTATTTAATACTTTTATTAAAGTACTATTAATATACTAAAGGCTATATTACATGTTGATGCTCGTAAACTTAGCGGATATTCAATAATTCTGAAAATCAGTTAGAGTATCGTGAAAATATAGTTAAACCTTTACTATTAATTATAATATTAAGTGTATTATACTTAATACTATCCTACAACTTAAATAAGGTAGTAATTAACTCTAAAAGCGTGATTTTTATTTTGTTTTTTAAATTATTTATTAATATATAATTTAAAATTATTCTCCATTTTGCCTCCCAGAAAACCGCGTCTTGGGTTATGGTTGAACGGAGTGGCTCTGCTATTGTCCATATTGGCAGCCGGAATCCACAACTACATCAGGGATTTCCCTCCAACTTTACTGTTCACGCGGGCTGATGCTGAGTAAGTGCCTATTTCGTGAAATTTCAAAAAATGGTTCTTACAATGCAAAAAATTGACTGTTGTTCGTACAGTATAATACTGGTGTTACGGAAGGTTGATCCGATTTTGAGATTTTTAACAAAACTAAGTTCTAAGCTGTCGGTGGTTCATTCTAAAGATGACACAATACTTAATTAAATAATTCTTCATCCAATTTTAACATTTTTTAATCACTACAATTAAACACTATGTACAAATGGTTATTTACAAGAAGCTGATGATGAAGTTTCAAAGGGAAGCGATTGAATCGCTTGCACAGAGCAGAGCTCGCGTGCTCGAAGTTCGAAGTTCAAATCTCAAGAGGCCAAGTGCTTCTCTAAAATTATAACATACGTAACATACTTACGTATTCTAATAGCGCTTGCAGCGCTCTCTAGTGGAGATATAGGCGGAAAGGAGTAAAGAGCTAAAGTTTCTCTACAACTGGCAGCCGAGGTTCCAATTAAAAACCGTACAATGCACAGTAATAAACTCTAAAACTAGCTATTTTACAGTTTATTGCCGTAAAATTTAGCTGCATTATAGTGTAAAAACAACAGTATAACTGTTGGCAGCAGAGGTTTCAGTATAAAATTTTAAAATTCACGGTAATAAACAGTAAAATTAGCGTTTTTACTGTTTATTGCTGTAAAATTAGCAATTTTACTGTTTAGTACAACAAAATTAGAAATTTTACAGTTTATTACTGTAAAATTAGCAATTTTTAGTTTATTACTTTAAAATTAGCTGTATTATACGGTAAAAACAACAGTAATTTTTTACGGTGTAGACGCAAGGAATTTGTTAAGAAATCTTTCGAATCCTATTTCGTCAAATGAATTTCTTTTATATTTCAGGCAGCGCACGCAATTGATGTTGGAGACATACTACGCCCCACATACGCATCTTGGTCCATTTTGTATCGGGATTTTTATTGGATATTATTTACAGCGTGACAAACAGCCATTAAATATCCACTGGGTGAGTGAAACTAACTTTTTGATATGCTTTGATTAGTTTCACATGTGGGTTTGTTTGTTTGTTTGTTTGTATGTATGTATATAGCTCCGAATAAAAGGTTAAATTCACGTTCTTTACAAATGTAAAAGAAAAAAATTTAATACTATTATTAATACTAAAGGCCAAAGTATATTATGACATGTTGATGTACGAGTATTTTAAGAGTTTCAGTTGTTTGTATGTAACTCTGAATAAAAATAAAATTCACGTTTCTCGCAAGCACAAAAGTAATACATTCAATACTGTTATTAATACTAAAGGTTCGACTACATTATATGTTGATGTAATATAAGTGTATGTTAGTTTGATTAACATTAAAAGCGTATTTTTTAGTTTTTTAAAAACTATAATTTAATTATTTTTGCGGTAAGTGAAATCAAATCTGTTCTCGGAATTGTAACTTCTGATATTATACACTGTAAAAAATATGTGTTATTTTTACAGTATAATAGAGCTAGTTTTACAGCAATTCTGCAGTAATAAACTGTAAAATTGCTAATTTTACAAAAGTAGATTGTGAAATTGCTAGTTTACTGTAATAAACTAAAATTGCTCGTTTCACACAGTTTATTATTGTGCATTTCACAGTTTTAAATTGGAACCAGAATTATACTGTAAAAACAACATTTATTTCTGGCAGTTTACTAACTTTGTTCGTGCTTTTTGTTTTGCAATATTATTATAATGTTCATTAATGTTATTTTATGGGCCTAATCTATTTCGTCATAACGCCGACGATATTTACTAAGTACACAGAAAAAAATGAAGTGTTGTCTTTAGTTTTATACTGGAAGGCTAGGTTCCAATTTATAACTGTAAAATGCACAGTCATAAACTGTAAAACCAGCAATTTTGCAATTTCTTACTGTAAAGTTGGAAATTTTTACAGTTTATTGCCGTAAAATTTAGCTGTATTATACTGTATAAACAGCGGTATAATCTGCTGTCAGCAGACGTTCCACATTAAAACTGTAAAGTGGACAGTAATAAACTGTAAAATTAGCAGTTTTAGTTTATTACTGTAAAATTAGCAATTTTTAGCTTATTGCTATAAAATGAGCTGTATTATACTGTAAAAACAACAACCATTTCTTATATTCTATTTATCCACACAGAACCCGGTGTATGTATATTCATTTGTTTATTTTTCAGATTTCAAATGTTGCTGCGTGGGTTTTGGCTTTCGTTTTTATGTCTTCGGCTTTATTTGGTGTTCATCCTTGGAATAGCGGGACTGGAGCTACAGGTGTTGTGCCGACAGTTCTTTATGCTAGTTTGGCAAGGATAGCATGGACCCTAGGCATTGCCTGGATTACTGTAGCTTGCACAAAGGGCTGCGGAGGTAAGGGGCTGCACTATAAAAAATAGGTGTTTGTACAGTATAATACAGTTAATTTTATAGTAACAAAGTGTACATTTTTTTAATTTGACACTAATACAGTGTACTCTCAGTTATACGCCGGTCCAAGGGACCAACAGAAAAAGGCGCATAAGTGAGAGAGACGCATAAGTGAACAAGCCTATTTAAAGGACTAAAACGCAACATAGGCTCTAATGAGAGAATGAAAAAGAATGTTTCAATAGACAAGGGATATATTACTAAAGTTTGGCAATTACTGGAACTCAACTACAGTGATAAAGAGAAAAAGAAATTGTTGCATACCTAATTACAAACTGCTGGTTTTAAAATGATCCATAATAGGTAATTGTTCCTAATTACAAATTACTCCTTTTAAAACGATCTATAATAGGTAATTGTTCCTATCCGAACTCTAGTTCATGCGGATAAAATGCCTTCCGTGAGCAATAGGTGAAGTATTAAAGGGGAAAGTGAAGAAAAATGCTTATTTTTCAAAGAAAATAATATTTTTTGTTTACATTTTACTTAAAATTCGGCGCATAAGTGAAATATTTATTTTTTGAGCGACGCATAAACGATTGATACTATCATTATTTTGCTATCGAATGTGCTGGGACCATTCAAAATCGTCGTATAAGTGAATAAGGCGCATAAATGAGGCGGCGTATAAGTGAGAGTTCACTGTAAACTGTAAAATTGCTGCTTTACAGAAATAAACTGTAAAACTTCTAATCTCACAGTTTATTACTGTGCATTTTACAGTTCTAAACTGGAACCTCTGGTCTGCTGCCAGTATTATACTGTTGTTTTTACAGTATAATACAGCTAAATTTTGCGGCAATAAACTGTAAAATTGCTAACTTTACAGTAAGAAACTAAAACTGCTAGTTTTACAGTTTAATACTGTACATTTTATAGTTTTAAATTGGAACCTCGGCTGCCAATATTATACTGTAAAAACAGCAGTTTTTTTTTTTTTTTTTTTTTTTTTCAGTGTATGCAATGTTTTTCCTCTTCAGATTAACTATTTTGTTTCAATTTCAGGGTTCTTGACTTCCGTTCTGCGCTGGAAAGCTTTGGTTCCTCTGAGTCGCTTAACTTTCCTGGTCTACATGGTTCATCCCTTCATTCAACACATATTATACTCGAATCTTCGGGAAGGAATTCAAGCTATGAATCATTTAGCCGTAAGTTTTTCATCAATGAGGCCTGTTTTGATCGTCCTTAGCTATAAGGAAACATAGGTCAAGATGACGACCTTAGCATTTTTTTTTTTTTTTTTTTTTTTAATTTCCGCCGAGAGGGGAAAAAAAATGTCGACAGATACTTTGTTTTCTGTCATTCTTGGACATAATACTTAATTTTTAAAGCAACTAGTGAATATTCCCGGCGTCGCGCGGGTTAAAATGCAACATGCGAAATCCAAGAAGGTATTTTTTGTGATAAGGTGGTCAGTTTAATGGGCGTGAAGAAACAATTTGAAACCAAACTTAAATGTGTTATTTATCTGTGATGATTTTTTGAAATATTGCCTTTCTACTTCTGAAGAAATAAAAACTGAATGTTATCAACGCCTCGTAAATACTAAATGCCTAGTACATTTGCTTTGCTACGGTAGCCGTTGGTTCCACTTTAAGCGCCACCTTGCGACAATCCGGATAATGCCGTTGTTATTTTTTGATTGGTTAATTTCTTAATTTAAATTCAGAAATGAACCAATCGTTAATTTCTCGAAGAACTCCGGTAGATGGCAATGCTTCGTGAACCAAGGGCATTTGGCAGCTATTGGCGATGGATCCAAATAATATTCGAATTAAGTTTTTTGATTGGTTGTTTTTTAAATTTCAATTTAGAAATGAACCAATCGTTAATTTATCTTTGTCGAAGAACTCCGGTAGATGGCAGCGTATCGTGAACCAATAGCGAAGTTTTGCTCTGTGCTAAAAACCAGAAAGTTGAAGGCATTTAGTATTTATGAGGCGTTGGTATTATATAGTCAAAGGTGAATACTCACGAGAGAAATATTTCCTAACTGTTTGAATTGAGAGAAGCACGGAAAACAACGCGAAGCAAAGACAATATCAAACGCAAAGTAGCTATCGAGGGGAAGTTGAGATGAAGCACTAAATAATGATTTAAATGGAGGAAAGCCTTTAAAATATTCGAGATTTTATGTGGAAGTTTCAACTAAAAATTGGAATAAAAAAAGAACGACTTGTCAAATTGTTTTTCTAATTGGTCTATTGATGTGAGGACTCGTACAAATTGTGAAATTTTTAGTGAAATCAGACGGGTAAGTTTTTGAGTCTATATGGGCCATACATACATAGGAACATCCATTCTTTTTTTAATATATATATACTAGCCGCGTACCCGGCTCTGCCCGGGTTTCTGCCGCGTAATATGTGTTTCAGTTAAACTTATTCATAATTTTTTCAACGCTAAAGTGCACAGCTATATACATAAATGGATACTTCTGTAAACAATGGCTATTTTCCGTCTGGATAACTTAAAAAACTGCATTACACACCCTAAATACAAATGCAAGCTACAAATAATGTTTAGGTAAATAGAAATTGCTATAAGCTTGGTATATTAAAATAAATATATATTTACAGTATCAATCGCACTGGAGTAAACCATTTCCAAATATTGCACGTTAAATAAGTCCCATTATTACAGTCTCTATCCTTGTGACTCCATTTGTGAAAACTCAATTGGTAAAAACATCTGATGTGATTAAGAACTTTTTTTGACTGTAAACACTTTCCATTTTCTATGTGTTGCCAAAATCAATTCCCTTTTTATTTACCCCGTTAGCAATTACTAGTATAGATGAATATAAAAATCCTAAGAAAGCAATAAATTTCATACTTACTCCAGAGAAGCCTTGGTTCAAAATTTTCATTATGATCACTATTAATATTGTTGTTGCAAGGCAACAAATTTTTTCAACAATGGACTGAAAATTTAATCATTTAATGGGGAAACTTTTTGAAATTTAGTGTGTTTTTTATAACTTTTTAAAACTTAAGTTTTTTTAGGAATAAATTATATCCTATCCTGATTCCTGTCAATGTAGCTATCTACGGTGAACAAATAGTTAAAATCGGTCCAGTAATTTTGAAGATTACCCCGTACATACATACATACATACATACATACATACATACATACATACATACATACAGAAGTAGTCATTTATGTATATAGATAAAGATATTCTTCACCTCTCCCCGGATTCCCATTTATAAACTACCTTATTAGGATTAAGAATAGTGTTAAAACAAGGGGAGGGTTCGGCCAGTACCCTAAACCACCCCCGCACGGTGCTCCTGATTCACATTGCTGATGAGGTTACATGTAATGCCCTGCAGGGCCTGATTATGGCACAGGCCAACTAGGCCTGGGACTGGGGCCCCATCTTCCTAAGGGGTACCTAATTTCTAAAAACTTTTGCATAGCATTAAAGAATTGTGTCTTTTTAGAAATAAATAATGATTCGTGAATTGAAAAATAAAACTCTTTTGATACTTCATTAGTATTTTTCTTATTTAGTTTATATTGTGCAAGTAAAAAAGTTTTATTTTTGAGAATTAGCTATAAATCTCTCAAGCTAAAATAGAAATTAAAAAGTACTTAGGAGGTTAAACATAATGCATGCCACAATGTAAAGCTATACACAATGACCACCCAAAAGTTAAAGATTATTTTGTATTGGCTTAAAAAGATAGAACGTAGAGGGGGCCTCAAAATATTATGGGCCTTGGGCCTCATTTTTAGTACGTCGGGCCCTGATGCCGTGATTCATTTTTCACTCTTTTTGCACGACTAAGCCTTAGAAATAAATAATTAAATAACATAAATTATTTTTTTCCAGGTATTCCTGTGCATCGGTTTCATTACGGTAAGTTACGTCATTGCTGCCATTCTGTGCTTACTCCTGGAAGCCCCGATCATCAATATAGGGAAACTCATCCTGGAAGTGAAAGAATCCTTGAAGAAGAAAAAGAAATCACAGTCCACGCCGTTCCTCAAAAATGTTGCGAATGCTTCGGACGTCGTATGTAACAATGGAGGTGCATTGGATTTGGTGCCTAATGGCCAAAATGGGCTGGAGAACCGCTGCAAATTGTACGCGAAGGAGGCTGAATGGCGGCAACAGAGTATTGAAAATATTTCTTCCATTCTCAAAGGTGAAGAGGATTTTGTCTGTCACCTCTGAAGGACCCACCTGGACAAAAAGGACTTCTTAATTGGATGGTGTTATGCAAAAAGGAGTTAACCCACAAAAACCTGATTTTGAGATAGTGGGCTTTAAAGTCAACAAACTCTGGCAAAAAGCATGGAGCTCTATATCAATATACCAATGATATGTTACCATGAAATGCTGATAGGGCTTAAATATTTTTGCTTAATGTAGAAAGCAACATATTTTACCATCACAGTTGGATAACTCATTTTTTTTATGTTTTGTGGGTTAACTCCTTTTTGCATAACACCATCCAATTGGTTATCATGGAGCCAGGGCCCGATTAAGATATCACGAGAACTTAGGCCAAATACTTTTTTTGGGCCCCTGTACTGAGGCTTTACAATTTTAGGCACATTATAAAACAAATTTAGACATTGACTACAGCAACTTTAGCCATTTTGGGGGCCCTAGGCTGTGGCTTAGTTGGCCTCTTCAGTAATCAGGCCCTGCATGGATCTAGGGCTCGATTGAGCTGAACGGATGCCCATTTTCTGACAAAACTTGGTGCCAATCATGCAGTGAAAAAAAAATAAATAAACCGTTGTTTTTACAGTATAATACTGGCAGCAGAGGTTCCAGTTTAAAACTGTAAAATTCGCGGTAATAAACTGTAAAACTAGCAAATTTACAGTTTCTTACTGTAAAGCTGCAATTATACGCTTTATTACCACAATTTTACTGTTTATTACCACAAAATTAGCTGTATTATACTGTAAAATGAACAGTATAGTTCATAGAACATATAGCAGCAGAAGTTGCAGTTTAAAAACTGTAAAATGCACAGTAATAAACTGTAAAATTAGCAGTTTTAGTTTCTTACTGTAAAGCAGCAATTTTACAGGTTATTACCACAATTTTACATTTTTTCTACCGCAAAATTAGCTGTATTGTACCGTAAAATCAACAGTATAATACTGGCAGCAGAAGTTCCAGTTTAAACTAAAATGCACAGTAATGAACTAAAAATAGCAGTATTACCGTTTATTACTGTGAAGCAGCAATTTATTAATTTATTAGAGTAAAATTAGCAATATTTAGTTTATTACTATAAAAAAAAATGTATTATACTGTAAAAACAACATATATTTTTTACTGTGCATTTTCTGATGAAACTTAGTGCGAATCGTAGGAAGTTCATCACATTTCAACATTTTCAAAGTTGGTGTTTTGTATTAGACAACTAATTAAGAAAGTGCTCAGAAATAAAAAATAAAACTAATGAAACGACGTTAAAAGTACAAATGCGCAAGAACTCTGCAAACACATCCTTTTTCAATGCGCAAAATGTGAGCTTGTGTATGTGAAGAAGTGTATGTATCCGACAAAAGCTCGGATATCTTTGCTTCCATAAGTTCATCCCGGCATTAATGCTCTGAAAAAGGAGTCCCTTATAATGCCGAAGCATTAGTCTGCAGTGTTCACGCGCTTTTGTACTTTTAACTTTGCTGTGTTAGCTTTTACAGTAAAATTATACCTTTATACTGTACACTAATCTTACTAAAGTATACATCAAAATTCTTACAGTGAGAAATGCGCTCAAAAAGTAAAGAAAAAAAAAGAGAAGAAAGAGATAAATTTACAATATTTTTGAAAGTTAAAATTGATGATTCCAGTTGTACAGATGATACTTTTCCTCCTTTCGTATAAGTCATGTAAATAGTTTAGCAGTTAAAAAAGTATTTAACGGTTTGTACGCAATTGCTCAGTGATTAATAATTAAAAGGCTATGAAAGTAAACTACAAAACAAATTATTATGCACAAAAAGAAAAATCACTTTTTTTGTTTTTAAATGTAAAATGAAGAAATATATTAAGTAATAAGACCTAACAGAAAGATGTTTCCAATAATAAAATCATAGAAGCTATTTATTAATTTTATTTTATTGTTCGATGATTTTCTGTATTTAAAAATTTTGAAAAATTTCAATCTATTTTATTCTTGGTTTTTCATATTTTTTTTTCAAAAGCTTTGTTTTTAAACTCTCAGCAAAATTAAAATTTAATCAAAAATTAGATCATTACAAAGCCGCTGTTATGAAGCCAGTATGTATTCAATTTACAAACAAGTGCCAAAATATGCAGTCAACATAATTCGAGAGAAAGGACCTTTTTTGGGTAATGTTTCATTCCATTTTAGATCCAGAAACTTGTAACAAATATATGTACTGCCAGTTTGCTCAACAAGTCAATAAATTCGAAAGAAATTACCTTACAGTTTGTACATTTAATGGAATTAGTGCTCATTTTTTATGAAGTGAAAACTCGAAAAGTTCCGTTTATAGTATTGAAGTATATTGATTTTATAATGTTTCGTTTTATACCTGTGCACCTAATAAATGTTTTTATTTTAACCATGAGTCTATATCTTTCAAGACTTACTTTGAAAAGTATTTTTTGTGACTAGGGTAAAAGTGATTACTGGGGGGGAACAAACGGTTTTTGAACGATCATTGCGTTTATTCGTGAAACACCACCTCCAGTATTATTGTTTTCACAGAAAATACTGGCAGCCAAAATTCCAATTTAAAACTGTAAAATGCGCAGTAATAAACTAAAACTAGCAATTTTACAGGTTTTTTTCTGTAAAGTTAGCGATTTCACAGTTTATTGCGGCAAAATTTAGCTGTATTATACTGTAAAAACAGCAGTATAATACTGCCAAATTAACAATTTTACAGTTTAGTACTGTAAAATTAGCCATTTTACAGTTTATTACTGTAAGATTAGAACTTTTTACAGTTTATTACTATAAAATTCGCTGCATTATACTGTAAAAACTGCATTCACTTTTTAGTGTACATGCCCTCGAAAATTCACAGAAACTCGTAACAGTGTCTACATTTTTGCACGAGAAAATTCCTATTTTTATCCAGAAAAAAGTACTGTCCAATAGGGTGGAGTGAAAAAAATGAATTTTTGATTTTCGTAAACGGGTACCTTTCATTTACTGTGAATGAGGATAACTAACAAATCTGTAAAATATTTCACTTTTGCGACGTCATCTTTAGTCTGGGCATTTGGCCTAAAGTTTTGAAATTTTTGATTTTTTTAGGTTTTTCAATTTTTTTAAAAAAACATTGCAAGTGATAAAACTAGTGACGGGTGGTTATTAAATGGAAGAAAAAGGTTTGAAATATACAATAATTTTTTTGAAATCATTTTAGATTATGATTTCAGTTCGTGCATTACGCTCAAAGTTCATCAAATTTCCCAAAATGTCTGATATTTTCAACGTTTTTTAACTCAGTATTTCCTCTCAATATTCGCTTGAAGTGTCTTCAAACCTGTTTTTATTAATTTTGTTATTACTTTGAACCCAGCAACTCTTCGCTAGCTCATGTGGAACTACCCAGGACTCACCACGAGGAGGTGACCGCACTTCTAGTCCTACACGTGAACCCTTCCTTCCAACCAAGGCGAGCACGTATTTACATTTCTTAGACACGTCTTTCACAGTTAAATTGTTCCTTTGTGTCGTAAATTGATCAAATATTTCTGTCAGATATCCTCGTTTTTAATAAACTTTTTCTTTTCCCGTGATTATATACCAATTTTGAAGAGCTTGTGACTTATTTGATAGCTCTTTCAACTGATTGAGTCTTGAATGGCAGTTTAAAAAGAGCGCATTCAGAAATCATATTTAAATTATCAGCTTCCATAATCTTTGTTAATATTGTGTTGTTAAATTACCTGTAAAAGGTGCCCTACTAAAAATGACCCGTAGAAATCAATAGAAAAATCTATTGATATCAGTTCAGTTCTATTGATATGAACTGATTTCTACGGTTGTCTCTATTGATATCAATAGAGCTATTGATATCTGTAGCCTATTGATCATATCCTCAATGGATATCAATAGATTTCTACGGATGTCTCTATTGATATCAATAGAGCTATTGATATCTGTAGCCTATTGATCATATCCTCAATGGATATCAATAGATTTCTACGGATGTCTCTATTGATATCAATAGAGCTATTGATATCTGTAGCCTATTGATAATATCCTCCATGGATATCATTAGATTTCTACGGATGTCTCTATTGATATCAATAGAAGCTATTGATGTCTGTAGCCTAGTGATCATATCCTCAATGGATATCAATAAAGGCCTATAGACATCAATATAAATTTGGTCAGTAGGAAAGCATCCCAATGGATATCACTTAAAGCTTTACAGACATCAATAGAAATCCGATCAATAGGATACTGGTACCAAAGGATATTCATAAATCTTTAATTGACATAAATAGAAATCCGATAGGTAGTATACTAATTCCAATTGATATCTGTAGAAAGGAAATCATTGAGTTTAAACTTAAGTAAGTCTCGGTATAATTAGTGAGCTATAGGAAGGTTATTAATGATAATTTTAAAAAAAGCAAAAGAGTTTAAACTATATAAATAAAGATAAATATAATTTTTAAATAATTGATTTTGACTGAAATTAACTGATAAAATTTCTGACTTTTTAAAATATATGATATTACAGATTCATGGATTATGCCAGTCATTTTTTCTTCCTTTTAAGTTTGAAAAAAATCAATAATTTTATTTCAAATCATCACAGACCGCTATGGTTCATGGCTTTGTAATTTACACATCATGACAAGAAATCATATCGATGTATACTGACTTTTGAGTTATGTATGCAAGGTATGAAAATAGATTTTTATCTATTTTTGGGATCTGAAGCGTTCTCACTTGGTTTGCTTGCTTGTTTTCTAGATTGAGCGTTGATAATGCGATTAAAAACAAGTTTCTTCATATGCTCTCTCTTTTGAACTAACTAGATTATTTCCCGGCGTCTCCCGGGTGCTTATAAATTTAAAAGCTCTAAAAAATATTTAAATGAATTCTACCCACATGGGAATATAAAAACTTATTTCATGCTAAAATTAAATAGTTGAGCTTTAAATTGATAATTCATTGTTAATCGTAATCTTTGTTGGAAAATACTCATATTTAAATGTGTTACATTTTATAAATTTGTATGCTTAAAGTCTTATCTCTATTACTCGATCTATTCAAAGTTGAAACAAAATGGCCATTTTGAGACAAAAGATTTGAATTTTGCGCTTTTTGGATTTTTTTTAATTTAAAAACCCCAGCCTATGTTAATTCTAATGTATCTAAAAAATGAGCTGCTGTTGTTACGGCATAATACTGGCGGCAGAAAATACAGTTTAAAACTGTAAAAGCACAGTAGTAAACTGTAAAAATATGTATTTTAGTTTATCAAAGTGAAACTAGCAATTTTGCTGCTTATTAGTTTAAAATTAACAATGTTACCATAAAATTAGCTGCACTGTACTGTAAAAACAAAGGGATGATACTGGCAACCAAGGTTCCAGTTAAAAACTAAAATGCACAGTAATAAATTGTGAAATCAGCAATTTTACAGTTTATTACAGTAAACCAGCAATTTTATAGTCTACTGCTGTAAAAATAGCAATTTTACTGTTTATTATTGTTGTGTTCAAAAAATAAACTCAAAAGTATTCTTTCGGCGGTGAGCAAAATCAAAATTTGGATCGAAAATTTTGAAGTGAAAAAATCTTGGAGTTGGTAGGCACGTTATTTTACTCTAAAATGAGCCAGATTCCGACTCTTTTACCGGGTCTTAGAAAAGAAGTAGTCGTGCTGCCATCTAACGGGTCATTCCATATAGAATTAACTAATGTACCGTGCCGCACTATTTTTGATTTTGTTCAAATTTGGTAGGTAATATGCACCAATATTCTGTACTTCCAAACTGTTTTATTTTTTTCTCTAAATTTTTTTTTCCATGAGGTGTAGTCATTTCTTTTGGCTCCGCCAATGAGTAAAATTCGGTATTTTTGATCTTTTTCTAAAAGCTCTGATCAATTTATTTAAATGGTAGAAAAATCAGACATGGCTTATTTTAAAGCTAAAAGAATTATCATTGATTTGTGCACAAAAATAAACGATTTAATTTAAGCCTAAATAAAAATTTCCTCGTGTCAATTCGCGGTTCAAAAAGTGCCGTTTTCGTCATTTCAAGCATGAAAAAGTATATGAAGGACTGGTAGTAGGTTCCAATTCTTTTTCTCTTGCACCCAGTTATAGATACTAGAAGCACAGAAAAGAATAAGATGATACCAGTAGTCCTTCATTATGAAAAAATTGCTTAAACTTGAGAAAACATGAAAAATGGCCGTTTTCACTCCCCAAAAACGGTTTGCGGAACAGGTAGTAAAAATTTACAAATGCTTGGAGTAAAAAGGTGTTACATTGCCCTTTAAAATGAGACAAAAACTGTTTTGTTATTCCAAGGCATTAAAGAGATATAGGCTTTTAAAGTTTGTGAAAAAATGAAAAATATCCTTTTCACTCCCCAAAAAAGGCCTGTGGGACAGGTAGTAAAAATTTGCAAATGCATGGAGCAAGAAGGCATTACATTGAACTTTAAAAGGAAACAAAAACTGTCTTGTTATTCGAAGGCATTAAAGAGATATAAGCCTTCAAAGTAATACAATAATAACTCTTGCAAGCAACGTTAAACAGTTTAAGTAGACTGGATAACTAAATAATAAAATTCCACTTAGCGAAATTTCATTGAAATATATTTTCAAAAAATTATTTTACACATTAAATAGCACCTAGTTATAGATACTAGAAGCACAGAAAAAAATAAGATGATACCGGTAGTCCTTCATTATGAAAAAATTGCTTAAACTTGAGAAAAAAATGAAAAATGGCCTTTTTCACACCCAAAAACGGCCTATGGAACAGGTAGTAAAAATTTGCAAATGCATGGAGCAAGAAGGTGTTACATTACTCTTTAAAACGAAACAAAAACTATCTTGTTATTCTCATGCATCGAAGAAATAACCCTCTGAAAATTGAAAATTCATGCAAGAGTTTTTTGGCATAAGTTAAAGCAATTATGAACATTAGTCAAGTCTTTTCATGCAAGAACCTTAAAAATATGCACCATCAAATATAATATTCCAAAATATATCGTAAAATGGTTGTAATTTATTTGTAATGTTGAAACATCTGAAAAAGTTGTACTTAAAACCAGTGGTCCAAATGTCCACACATCAATTAAAATTGGTTTTAAAATTTAATTGCATATCGCTAAGAAATTTTTACTTTTACATTTAGATTGTAGTGAAATTAAAAATTTTTTTTTACAAAAACAAGAAATTCCTACATCCTTTTTAAAACAGCTACAACTAAAAGGGAATTTTGTACATTTACTATTTATTAGAGTTTATCTTCATGATGTTAAGTTGTACATCCATTACAAATTAAAAGAAAACTCTGATAACAGAAACACTGAAAAAGCATTTTAAGTACAACTTTTTCAGATGTTTCAAAGTCACTAATAAATTACGGACATTTTACGGTAGATTTTGAATAGCATATTTATTGATACACCTTTTTACTCTTGCAGTTCTAGCAAAAAAAAGACTTTATGTTCAAAATTGCTTTAACTAATGCCAGAAAAAAAAAATCTTGCATGAATTTTTTAAATTTTCAGAGGGTTATATCTATTTGATGCCTGGGAATAACAAAACAGTTTTTGTTTCCTTTTAAAGTTCAATGCTATACCTTCTTACTCCATCTATTTGTAAATTTTTACTAGACCTGTTCCGCGAACCGTTTTTGGTGAGTGAAAACGGCCATGTTTCATTTTTTCAGAAGTTTAAGCAATTTTTTCATAATGAAAGACAACTAGTATCTCCTTATTTTTTCTGTGCTTCTAGTATCTATAACTGGGTGTAAAAGAAAAAAAAATTAGAATCCCACTGTCAGTCCTGCATATACTTTTTCATGCTTGAAATATATGACCCGGGAAAATATTTAGGCTTAACTTAAATCATTTTTTATGGAAAAATCAAAGTTCACTCTTTTAGCTTTAAAATAAGCCATGTTTGATCTTTCTACCATTTTAAATAAATTTACCAGAGCGGTTAGAAAAAAAGATCAAAAATGGTGAATTTTACTCATCGGCGGAGCAAAAATATGGCTCTATCTCGAGAATAATATTTTTTCTAGAAAAAAATAAAACAGTTTGGAGGTACAGCATATTGGTGCATATTACCTACCTATTATGATCAAAATCAAAAATGGTGCGGCACGAAGATTTCTGAAAACTTCTTGATTTTATATTGAAGGACCCTAACGTAAAAATAAGTTATCAAACATATACGTATAGCAAAATATACCTTTTATTTAAAATAAATCCCCTTTACGGTGACGGTAGCACGATTATAATTAAACTTTTAGACTTGTGTACTATAAATGTTTTGTACATTAACGCTAAAATTAAATATTTTTATTCTTCTATAAATCAGCATGAAACTTATCATCAAGCTGATATCCCAATATTCAAAACGCCTTTTTTGAAATGTATCTATAAAATAATATCAAAGATAGAGTTTAAGATTTCCTGTTCTGAATGGTCTTTTTTGTGCTATCTCGTAGAAATTTAAAAGCTCTATTAAATAAATTCTATTTGGAATAAATGAACTTTAAAATTAGAATTTCGAAAGGTAGCACAAATAACGTTTAAACGTTTTATAAACGTTTTTAATCGGTTGTTACAACGTTAATAACCATTTTACAACCTTTATAAAACGAAGTGTGCTACTTGGGAATATTCTAAAATATACTTTTCTTCCCTTTGAAACTGCAATTTTACAAAATGCATTTTTCTGCGAAAAAAATAACCTAAAATATTTTAAAGCATTTCCTTTGCTTCCATTACATTATGCAGTCATTTTACTTCAAGGTTGAGTAGCTACAGGGCGATCCGAAAGGCACGCAACCAGATGTAAAATGTTTCTTTATTTAAATACTGAAACGAGTACGTAGCACCTTCAAACTTTTTAATTGATGATTTTCATCCTCCTAATAAAAACACGACAAATGTACACTGTTAAAACATGAATGTCGTTTTTACAGTATAATACAGCTAATTTTACAGCAATAAAGTGCAAAATTGCTAATTTTAGTTATTACCGTGCATTTTACTGCTTTTAACTGGAATTTCTGTAGAAGATAGGAAATAGAAAGGGAAGATAGAAAGGAAAAACAGAAATATTTCTTCGAAATTCGATATGCATCTACACTGTAAAAATGAATGTTGTTTATACAGTATAATGCAGCTAATTTTACAGCAATAAACTGTAAAGTTGCTAATTTTACAGTTTATTACCGTGCATTTTACAGTTTTAAACTGGAACCTCCGCTGCCAGTATTATACTGTAGTTTCAACAACATGATTCAGCTAAATTTTGTGGCAATAAACTGTAAAATGGCTAACTTTGCAATAAGAAACTAAAACTGCTAGTTTTACAGTTTATTACTGTGCATTTTACAGTTTTAAATTGGAACCTCGGCTGCCAGTATTATACTGTAAAAACAACAGTTCATTTTTCGTAGTGAGGAGCCAAGTTTCCCCCTTATAGGGGGCGATCGCCCCCAAAGTTGAGAATCCCTTTCATTGAGTGTATTTAAGGGTAGTGTATTTTTTACTTGGGAAATAGTATCGAAGATGAAAAATGACAAAATATGGAATGAAGGTTTTTTCTTCTTTTTAATTGTTGTAGAATTTAGCGATTATTACTTCCTTTTACGTAGTAAAGGAAGTATTGTGATCACGAAAAAAATTTCACTCAAATTTCGGTCTGAATTTTGATTTTGCTCACCCCTGAATGAATGTCGCGTAGTTTTTTCGACCTGTCAGCACGTGCATATGTACTTAACAACATACAAACAGCCGAAAAATCAATTTCGACAACCCCCGAGTAAATTACGACGAGTTTTCTCGTGACGTCTGTATGTACGTATGTGCGGATGTATGTGCGTATGTGGCTCGCATAACTCAAAAACTATATGCCGTAGAAACTTCTAGCTTGGTATGTAGGCTCTGAGGGGGGTCTAGTTGTGCATCTCCCCTTGTGATTGCATTCGAATGTTCCCAAAGGGGTCTTTTACCCCTTTTTTGGGGTAAATCAATGTTAATTTCAATACAGACTCAAGTGATATGAATTGGCGCCACCACTTGGCGACATGTCGCCAAGCTTTTGGTCGCCAAGTTGGCGACAAATTTGGCGAAAAAATTATTTTTTGAATTTGGGTTCAATTTGGCGCTATTGGCGATATTTTGCGAAAAATTCACTAAATGATATTAAAATCAGCAATATTTAGAAAAATAACCATTGTAAAATATTTTTTGCATTGTTTCGTGGTAGATTAGGGGAGTAAATATTTGAATTGTTACCTTACTCACTCCAAGCACTTTTTTTAACACTTAAGGCAACTACTAAGAAATTTACACGTAAAAGGAAGTAGTGTGGGGTCCATACCAGATTTTTTTTTATAGAAAACTAACATTACGAAAAATTCTCAAAAAATAATTTGCTTCATAATGCACATAAGTTCTTTTTATGCATTCAATCGTACTTAAATGAAAAGTTATATTTTTGTTAAACAAAATCATGTTTCTACTGTTTATCCTTTTCCCTGATTTTTTAAACATTGGTACTAAAATCTTACCATTTCGTCTTCATTTCATAGAGCCAAAAAGTGCACTTTCAATGTCGACAAAAATTGAACCTTTTAATAACTAAAAAGAAAAAAAGATGGATAAGAAGAAAAAATGAAAAGGGAAAAAAAAACTTCTTTCCCCCCAAAAAAACTAGTAAAGAACATTCTACAATTTTTATTGTCGAGGACATTTTTTGTGCAACAATCTTTGATCATTATGTGTAAAAGTTGTTTAACAATAATTGTCTAATGGGATGGACAACCATTATTTGCCCTCTATCAAAATCAATCAGTAGACCATCTTTTAATACTTTTCGACCTTTCAGGCGCAAGATTGTGAAACTTGAAAACCTCTAAGCTCCAAATTGATCATCAGGTGTTTCGAAACAACGCGTGCGTCAGATGTTTAGGATGACATCGTCCCTATTGACTTGGAAAATTTCCTAACCCATTTTGGCAAGACATGCAGGTCAGTCAACTCTTCTGTTGATGTTTTCCGATTTTGAAACCTTTAAAAGAACATACTTTTTGTTTTGTTTTTTTTTCAAAGTCAAGGGTTGTGATTTTCTTTTTCTTTTCCCCCTGTTCCACTATTTTCCTCAGAAGATATTTTTACTACTGCTTCAATGCTGCACGAGCGAAGGTAAACGAACTTTTCTTTGAAAATGCAAACAATTATTATTGTCACTATATAATGAGCATTATCTATATACAGGGTGTCCACTCCAATCGTGGACCAATAGCTAATTTCTAAACCGTTAGTGATAAGCATATAGTTTATTTAGGAAAAAATCTCCAAATTACGAAAGGAATTTTGGGTCTATTCAATGTTTTTCAAAAAATCAAATTTTGAAAGAGTTACGAAATTTAAATTTTTATACAGCCCCCCAGTCCTATCAATCATATTTAGTAAAAAATTCTTGACCCTGTAACGTTTAAAACTAAAAAAAAATCACTCTTCTACCACAAATATTGACCGAGTTATGACGTTTTGAAAAATCAAGATTTTGAATGATTTCGCATACGGTCCCTTAAGCGATCTCTCGATGACGTCATGAAATAATGCAAAATCTTGATTTTTCAAAACGTCATAACTCGGTCAATTTTTGTGGTAGAAGAGTGATTTTTTTTTAGTTTTAAACGTTACAGTGTCAAGAATGTTTTGTTAAATATGATTGATAGGACTGGGGGGCTGTATAAAAATTTAAATTTCGTAACTCTTTCAAAATTTGATTTTTTGAAAAACATTGAATAGACCCAAAATTCCTTTCGTAATTTGGAGATTTTTTCCTAAATAAACTATTTGCTTATCTCTAACGGTTTAGAAATTAGCTATTGGTCCACGATTGGAGTGGACACCCTGTATATTTCGGTGCTCTTGGACGTAACACAACAAAAATTGTTTCTGCTCCTCATCAACTGTTAGCAAGACATGACAGTCCTGCATCATTTTTACAGCTCTTTCAGCTGCATCATTTACTGCTCTAAGCACTGAGACCATCCTTTTTCCTTCAAGGAATTAAGTGTTATTCGCCCATAGAGAAGGACTCTCATTGAGAAAACTATCATCAATTTTGAGCCTAGTAAGCAAAGGCTATCTTTTAAATGATATGAACTTATCAATTGTTTTCTCTGCAAAATAATAAAATAACAGGTAACAAAAGCGCGATATGAGGAAGTAACTAGTTAAACAATTAGTTACTTCCTCCCCCCATTTTTCTCGATTCGGCTCAGTACACAAGTACTAGTTTACACTTTCAAGCACAAGTCGGCATAATTTGTAATTTTTGAAATTACAATAAACATTTTCGACCATCATATTGATATTAAACAAACATTTATTCAAATTTTTTAAAGAAATTAGGTCCCCAGCACGAGGGCATAAAATTTATATATTTCTTCAAAAATTAGATTTTTTTCTATTTATTTATTGCATTATTTGGGAATTTTAAATTGCAGATACACTTAAAGAAAATATTAAGTCCCAAAATCACTGAAGAACAAACTTTCAAAACAGCATTTGCAGATGAATAATAAAAAAATGTAGTAGGGGAATGTGCGGCAAAGTGAAATAGCAGGGACAAAGTCAAATGGTGAAATATTTTCCCAGATTGCAGTGTAACCCATCTAGCAATATTTTAACTAAGTTCCTAGGGGTGAATATCAGGAAAAGTGCCAATTTGACCATGGAAATTTTCAATTTTTAAAGATACTCAGAAAATTAAATTAATTGGGTATTTCAAATGCACATCAGTAACAATGTTTTTTAAAAATTCGGGACATGGTCAAAGTGAACATTTACCCTTCTTTTAGGAGGGTTGTCTTTGAGCGTTACCGACATAATGAGAATGCTACCGAACTGACGAATATTACATATATACACTTAGTGCACAAAAGTAAACACTTTCTTTACCTTTTATGTTTAAAAATAAAATAATTATTACTTAGAATATAATAATATTTTCAGAGCCTAAACGCTTTTTAGTTTTATAAATAAAATTTGAGACTTATTAAAAGTTAGTTAAAGTCTGAATAAGTGCGACAAAGTTTTTTTCAAACAGATAAATAGGTCAATAGTTAAAAATAAAAATAAAATAAAATTCTTAACACAATCTTTGAAAACGAAATTAGGTCAAGACAGTCAGAGTTTGGCGGGGGAGGGAGATTTTCACTAAACTGTTCTTAAGTTTTCCATTTTAAAACAAAATTATATTTTTGGGTGCAGTAGTTAGAAACGAAGGTCGGAATATTGATGTGAAAGACAAGAGGGTGAGAAAAATTTTGTTTGAAAACTCAAATTTTGCGGAAAAATTAATGTTTTTGAAGCATTTAAAAAACAATGAATAAACTTCTAAACTGGGAAAATTCAGCAGGAAAAACGATGCACTTGAATCTACCTTTGTACTTTAAAACTCAACAAACTCATAACATGAAGAAAAAATTGCGAAAAAACATCGGTAACGCACGCATCAGTTTCGTAACAAATACCTTCTACTTCGGCGCTGCCGACATGACCGCTGCCGACATAACAAATTTCCCGCAATATGATAGCTGAACATTCCTAATTAAAGATTCGAAAATAAAAACACCTTATTATGTCCATTACAATAGGTTTCTTTTCCATTATGCAAAAATAAATTGAAAAATTACTTTATTTTGTGTCTTAAATTCCGCTGCCGACATGACACTTCATTTGGTAGAAACAGAAAAGTCAAGATTGAAAAAATCTTACCTGTAATTTAATGCAGCCGAAGTGAAAATTTTCTATCGGAACTGAAACATCACATATTAGAGCTTCACCCAGCGTAATGTTTTGGCCCCCAGAAATGTTTCGTCTAGATTTTATCATTCCGGAAGTTGGCTCACTCGTCCTGTTATGAAAACTTGTGACAAGCAGAAATTGCTTTTTTTCATCGATCTAAATTCATTTTATCTAAAACTCAAGAGTTAATCGTCATAGAGGAACATAAAACACGATATTTCCTTTTGTATTTGTTTCTGCTGCGATGTTTTATAATCCACAGGATTTTTTTGAACTTTGCAATTCGAATGTGTGACGCGCTGCCGACATGACATTGAGGCAATAAAAAGAGTTCTATTGTTACAAATTAAAGTAAAACCTGAAAATTTTGTCATGGATTGTATGTGCGACGCAGTTTACTATATGGGAAAAGAAAAATTTTTGGTTTTTATTTGGAAGTGCTTGAGAAATTCATTTGTGACTGAAATTAGCACTTTCCCTGATATTCACCCATACGCAAAACTGAAACACTACACACATTTTCCAGACAAACTGCTCTTTCGTCCCTGAAGTTATATAGTGATTTAAATTTGCGTATAGGGTTAAGCCTTGAAAATTGACTAAATTTGAGTAATTAGTATCTCCTGTTACTTATAACTTGATGTCTTTTTCGATTTATTTGACGCATTGTTTGAAACTGTAATAGGACTTTTAGTGGAATTTAAAAGGTTGTAGAGCGCATTTGAATTAAAGAATATAATAATTTTTCTTTAGGGGATAGAACTGAATTTAACTTTATTCAGTTGACTTCCTTTGCATTTATTGCACGGGCATCGCCGTGCGGGTACTGCTAATATTACATAAAAAGAAAGAAAAAAGGGCAAAAAATAAGTATGATGGATGGTGGCTAATCTTTTTTTGCTATGGATGAGTTTAGATTAACTCATAAACTCATAACTCATAAATCATGTGTTTTTAACAAAGCTGACAGAAAAAAATTCTTTACTCTTATTGGGCCAATTTGAAGGAGAATCACTTACATATCAGTCATCCTAGGTGACACACTTAATTTCATAAATCTTTGGAATGGTTGCCAAATTTGCGACCACCTTTTTTGTGGTGTTTTCTCTTTTTCTTTCTCTTAACTCTTTTAGCATTGCTTTTTTTTGTGTATTTCCCATGATAAACTGTCTGCAACTTTATAAAAAACAGTACAAACTCTAAGTAAAAGAATATAAGTGAAATTAAGAAACTAAATTAGCAGTATATTAAGAGGGATACTACGGCACTAATTTGTTGTTTTGAAGCTTTGACATGTCAACCCTTCAGGCATAAATAAATAACTTCTTTGTGCGTAATTAAACGTCATGGACTCATTAATGCAGAAATGCACACTAAAAAACGAATGTTTACAGTACTCTACAGCTAATTTCATAGTAACAAACCATAAAAATTACTAATTTTACAGTCATAAACTGTTAAATTGCTGCTTTACAGTAATAAACTAAAATTGCTAATTTTGCAGTTTATTACTGTGCATTTTACAGTTTTAAACTGAAACCTCTGCTGGCAGTATTATTTTGTTGTTTTTACAGTATAATACAGATAATTTTGAGGTAATCAACTGTAAATTATGGTAATAAACTGTAAAATTGCTAGTTTTACAGTTTATTACTGTAGATATTACAGTTTTAAACTGGAGCCCTGGCTGCTAGTATTATACTGTAAAAACAACGGTTTATATTTTGCAGTGCATTAATGCAGAAATGCATAGTTGCATTGGGGAAAATTTTAACCCATTAATGCCTAGCGTCCCTTTTTAGGGACGGTTCAAAAAAGGGTCTGAATTTCCCCAAAATGAGCATTTCAACCAAATAATAGTGTTCAATTCGTAGCTTGGTATTGCGTCAATTCGTTGTTAACTCTACAATGGACTATGAAAATCATTTTTTTTCAATTTTGAAGATACAGTTCTGAATTTTTTATGAGTTATAGACCCTTATGATAGGAAGTAATGTATAAAGTTTTGTTGAAAATTTCTGAATAGTTTTTGAAATACAGAGGATATTGTATATTTTAATCGTAAATATTTGAACCGCAAAAACCACTCCATGCGGACCAATTTTTTTAAAAACTTGATTCTTTCAATTTTTCTAGATGCAATATGTGTCAAAAACTTAATGTTTATTAAAAATTTCAATTCGAAGTTATTCCCACTTCCCAGTTTATGTTGATTACTGATTTTGTTTCTTCTTATAAAATGTCTTTTTAAATATTATAACGTAGGCAGAAAAAAAAATTTAATAAAAAAAGTATATACCCTCTGGGGTCTATCGTAACTTTTAAGGGACGATTTTTCTTTCCTTAATAAAAAAATTATTTTTTACATATTTTTTTTTTAATTATTTTTCCTGTCCATTAAACACTGTTTGTAACCAGTATACAAAATATCCTTGGAAAAAAAACGTCAGGCATTAATGGGTTAAATACACACACGCACACATACTAGACAACAAACTACTATACACGATGAAATTAGATTGAGTTTTGTTTTCCCGAAACACAAGTTCATTTTATTCGTGCAGGATAATGATGACCCGTTGACGACGTGTGATGATAAATGAAAGTATGAACTACTGTCAGAGCTGTCGAGTGTTAATCTAAAATAACGAGATTCGCTTTAAAATGAAGCTTTCGTTTTCCTACTCAGTCATTACCGTTCGTAGAACCACTCTAACTATTTTAGTTTTACTTAATGTTATGCAATTAAAGGCCCGTTTGTGTTTTTCCACAAAGCTATAAAAGTCTTGACCGGCCGTCAGCTTTGTTTCCCGCAAATCGGAGTTAGTTTTCACGTAGCAAATGCACCCACAGCTCGATCATAGCATCCTAAGACTGCAGTTTCGCCCTTATTATGGGCTCCTCAGTTAGGAATAGCCAATGATCGAGCCGGAGGCAAAAATCCTCTTATTGTAGCTAAGATAGCCAACAAACTGGTAGATAAAGTGAATTTATCTCACCTGCGAGCGTCCGCAAACTATGGTGCGGCTCAACTCGAAATTTGAATTGGCTATTCCTAACTGAGGAGCCCATAATAAGGGCGAAACTGCAGTCTTAGGATGCTATGATCGAGCTGTGGGTGCATTTGCTACAGTTCTGCCTCAGCCCTGGCTTACGGGCGGTAACTCATTGCACATTAGTTTTCACGGTTTCGTTTGTTACAATATTAAAATGCGATTTCACATTACGTGTGAGTGACAGGCAGCAAAATTGAGTTTTTCTTTCTTTTTTCTTTTTAAAGCAGAGAGAAACACTTTTGAAATTTAAGTAATCCTTCATGAGAGGAAAATCCCTCTTTAATACGCTTTTATTAGTTTCACATGTGGGTTTGTTTGTTTGTTTGTGTGAATGTATGAACATGAACTATGTTGCATACTTTTGAGAGTATGTAACTCTGAACAAAAGATAAAACGCACGTTCTTTACAAACATAAAATTTATATATTTGATACTATTGTTGAAACTAAAGGCTAAACTATATTGTTACACGGTTGATGTGCTCAAGTGTTTCAGTTGTTTGTATGTAACTCTGAATAAAAGATAAAATGCACGTTCTTTGCAAATATAAGAGTCATATATTTAGTACTATTATTAATACTAAAGGCTAAGCCAATTTACATGTAGATGTTTTCTAAGTGCATGTAAACTTAGCGGATGCTCAATAGTTTTGAAAATCAGAGGGAAATCAGAGTATTCATGACTTATAGTTAAACCTTAAGTGCTAATGACAGCATTCAATATACAGGGTGTCCACTCCTATCGTGGCCCAATAGCTAATTTCTAAACCGTTAGAGATAAGCATATAGTTTATTTAGGAAAAAATCTCCAAATTACGAAAGGAATTTTTGGTCTATACAAGGTTTTTCGAAAAATCAAATTTTGAAAGAGTTAAGAGCCGAGGTTCGAATTTAAAACTGTAAAATGAGCATTAATAAACTGTAAAGCTAGCAATTTTACAGTTTCTTACTGTAAAATTTAGCTGTATTGTACTATGAAAACAACAGAGTAATACTGGGAGTAGAGGTTCCAGTTTAAAACTGTAAAATGAACTGTAATAAACTGTTGAATTAGCGATTTTACCGTTTATTACTGTAAAATTAGCAATTTTACAGTTTAGTACTGCAAAAGTAGCAATTTTTTGTTTGTTACTGTAAAATTAGCAATTTTTACAGTTTATTGCTATAAAATTAGCTGTATTATACTGTAAAAACAACATTCATTTTTTATAGTGTAGGTGTTTCTCAAATCCTCTATAAAGTAAGCCGTTACGGTAAAAATAAACACTAGCGGATGTTCTGGCCGGTTTTGTTTCTGATTTCCGAACTTGGCTGGCACACTACCGTGTGTCGTAATATGACAGCAGTCGCATATCACAATCCCTACTAGCAATAAATAAAATGCATAAAGGGTCATTCCATAGTGACTAGCGTAACATTCAGAGCTGATTTTGTAACTGTTTTTACTTGTAACTTAAAGGATAAAAAATATTTTTCAGTTATGTTGGTGGATTTACAATGTATATGGTATCTATGTATCATTTCTGCTAAGAATTTAGAACAAAATGACTGACAGTAGATATTTTTCCAACCAAAATAGCAGCGTGACTAACGTAACATTTTTGCAACCCTGAAAATTGATGCTCATGTTGTGAGGCAAACATTTCTCAAAGTTAAGCAAGGGTTATAGTCCGAGAGCCAGGTGAAAATTTGGTTAATTATTTCCTCTCGATAGATAATTGGCCATACGCATCAGACAACACTATCATAAAGCCCTATGACCGTCAGCAGCGGCACAGTGGGGGGGATGAGTAGTTGTAACCTCCCACGCTTGAAGAAAAAAAAAAAAAATTCACTCATTTCCTCTCGCCTAAAAATTTACCAGATGATAGCTTATATGTAACTATTGATAAATATATACGTCAGCTGGCTGTATCTCGGTGGAAAAATTGTCAGCTGATACTTTGAAGGTCGTTACGTAGAAGTTCGCTAGAAGCATTTACTGACTACACTGTTCGACAAAAAAAACCTTGAAAATGCTTCTGGTATTTTTG
>JAXGGA010013605.1:0-34674 GCA_038373865.1 Uloborus plumipes
TTTTCGAACATTCCATTTCGTTCTTTTCTATTCGAATTCTTAGCGGAAATTCGATAAAATAGGGAAGAAATATTCCATACACATTTTCAAGTCTTATGTCATTCGAAAGCTTGAAATTTTCTGCACAAAATGAAGTTTTTTCGAAGTTTCTACGATCATCAGGAGAGCTGTAACAATTGTTTTTAGAATCCCGAAATTCAAGGCTTACCTTCAGTAAAGCAAGCCAAACGATTCTAAAATGGTTGAGCTGAATAAAATTTGTTTGAAAAGAGAGATAAAATGAATTATTTTATCAACAGAAATCAACTTTTCATATTGTTACTATGGTTACGTGTTCATACTTATTTTTGTTTCGTTTTTTTTTTCCAGGGTTGCCAGCGTCAATCTTCGTAGGCTACGCCCAGACGTAGTATTTTTGATTCTACGGTAGTATTTTTTCGGCCCAAATAAGGAGCGTAGTGTTTTTCTGGCAACCCTGTTTCCAATACACTAATGACTTAAAAGATTTGGCGGATTTTTTTTTTTTCATTTTCATAGATTTCGCATTTCAGCAACATTGATTTTGGCAACGTTTGAAAACAGTAGTATTTTGTAATATTTTTTTTTTAGAGGAGGCGTTGTATTTTTTTGTTCCAATTCTCTGGCAACCCTGTCTTTTTCCCGGTGAAGATGCTTTGGGACCCTGCTTGGCGCGTTTTCAAAAAGTCAACTACGCAAAATAGCTAGGGTTACCACGCTTGGCGCGCCTATCGTTCATTTAGCGAGAAAAGGATACCTAAAGCACAGATTAACGAAATATCGTATCAATTGCGATATTGCATCGTTTTTTTAAAGTGTTTCATTTCGGAAAATGTATTGTTTTGTTTTTTAATCTAGGAAAGAAAACATTTTTCTTCTTTTAAACTTTGGTAAGATTTCTGTTGGTTCCTGTTATCAACAAAATTGTTCTTATTTTCTCTTTTGGCTTATTTTTGTCCATCTCCCTTGGGGTTGCATTCGAATGTTCCAAGGGGGTGTTTTACCCCATTTATCGGGTAAATCAGTGTTTTCAATGCAAGGTGATATGAATTGGTTAAACAAAAGTGATATGAATTGGCGCGACCACTTGGCGATATATCGCCAAGCTTTTGATCGCCAAGTATTTGACGCCAATTGGCGAAAAAATTTTTTTTTTTGTTTTTTATTTAGGTTCAATTTGGCGCTGTTGGCGATATTTTGCGAAAAATCCACTGAATGATGTTAAAATCGACGATATTTAAGAGATTAATCATTGTAAAACATTTTTTTGCATTGTTTCGTAGCAAACTAGGGATACAAATGTTTGAATTGTTATCTTGCTCACTCCAAGCACTATTTTAGCACAAGGCATCTACTAAGAAATTTACACGTAAAATGAAGTAGTGTGGGGTCCATATCAGATCTTTATATCACTTTGAAGGAATTATAGTTGAATAAAACTAAAATAGAGCATTTTTTCTGCTATATCAATTATTTTACAAATGAACTTTTAATTTTATACCACGGGCAAAGCCGTGCGGGTACCGCTAGTATTAAATAAAAGTAGAAATTAAACTAATATACTCTACTAAAGTAGAAAACTTCGAGTTCTATATTTCATAGAGACCAGAAACTTCTAATAAAATGTCTTATTTGAAAGAAATAGTCAAAATGTTAATTTCTTCATTTGGAATTTTTTTATTCCCATAACTAAGAAAAATTCTCTGCTTTATATTTTTTAATGAGAAGTAGTAAACAAGGAGTGTCGTTGACGTTTGAGCAAGTTACCTTTTTAAAATCGAGTGTTTTAGGTCTCGGGGTGTTATCCCGTGATCCACTAGGAAACCTTTAGTGTTTCAGTAAAGAAACTTGAATATTTTTGCACTATTTTGAGTAAAAGTATCTCAAAAAATTCAAAAATATTCAAAGCTCTCAAGAAATGTAAAATAACCCAAATAGCATTGGCAAATAATGTTAACTTTTTCTAACTTATTGTAACAAGCAGCCGAATTGCATAATATTGTTAATAAGTTGAATGATTTTAATATATGATTACAGAGCATGGAGCATGCAATTGTCCAATTTCATGAAGAAGGAAGAAGTAATTGGTGCAAGATAGTTCTCTCTCTCTCTACTCCAAGGTGAGTAAAAAAAACTAACTTTCAACTAGAAAAATGTATGGATATACATTTTTCTAATAAACACTTCTACAGAAATTACAGGTTTAAAATGCATGGTAATTACAAAAACATAATAAAAATAAAATAATAAAGCATATTAGGTAAGATAAAAGAACTTATAGTTGACACTATACTGCAATTGACATTTATAGTGAATAGGTTGAAGTGCAAAGATTAAATATTTAAATCCCTTTTCTAGCCTACTTTTCGTTAAAGTAAAATAAAAATGAAAAGAGAAAAAAACCAATAATAGTGGCTTTAGGTATCTTAAAAGTATCGCAACATCTAAAAAAAGGTCAAAAACTCAAACAATAATAAAATAAATATCGATAAATTTTTAATTGAAAAGTAGAGTTGTGATATGTGGAACATATATTTGTCTTTATGTTGCTTTAATCTGCCTCCCCCCCCCCCTCATCCCAAAATACACTTTTGAGTGAAGAGTCAGATTTGAACAAACATTTTTTTTGTTCGAAGGATCTCGGAATACCTCGTTCCAGTATTTCACTTTTTTATTTGAATAATTTCTCGGTCAATATTGAACAGTTCAAAAAATTCTAACATTAGCAACTACGGATAAATTTAGGACCAATGTTGAAACGGAAATTAAAGACGGATTTCCTTTAAACAAGATTTATTGGGAAATATTCTTCGGACTAATGTATGAAGAATATTTTTTTAAATAAGCTGTTTTAAGAACCAAGATTCCAACTCAGTAGTCTTGGTGGAACTGCAGGTTCGGAAAAAAATGACCAACTCTTACTAATAGAATTTGTAAGCCTTCGGCTATGATGCCGACTACCGATTCCGACTCCGACTATTTGACTCCTACTTCGCAGCCGTAAAATAAATGCTGGCTCGAGGAAAAATGGCTAACTCTCTCTACTCTTAAACTTTTTTTTTCTTCTGCAGGTTACATTTGACTGTAAAAGCTAATCATAGACTCCAACTAGTGTTTCCTAGATAAAATGCTATTTAGTTTAGTTTTTAGACTCAGTTTTAGTCTTTCTAAATTAGGAAAGAAGTTATCCCTTCCAACATTTAAATTTAAGTACCTAAAAGCAAAGGGGTACAATTGTAAGTGCAAAAAAAAATGTACAAGCTAAAAGAGAAACTCATCTGCTTGGTCGTGAGGTGCTAATATTAGATATGGTGGAGGCTGTTATGCAGGAAGATTTAGAAAAAAAGAGCAATAAAAGCCTAACTATAGGTAGAAATTTCTATTCGCGTAACTAAAGACTATAACGAACTCGAATTCTTTGCTTTGAAGCAGCACCTTATGCTTTAGTCTAAAAAACGTTCAGAACTTGTGGCTAAAGATGTCCACTCCTGAATACTATCCCGTATTTTAACTGACCTTATCTGCCAAGCATCCGTGGACCATACATAATTCATGCGAGCGAGGATGTTAGGACATAAAAGCATTCGTCCTAGCCGACTCAACCAGAAAGAAAGAGGATAGGGAAGAAGTTGGGGGGGGGGGGGGGAGAGAACAGGACACGCGCATCCTCTTCCATCCTTTCTGCTATCTGGGGTTAAATATGTGTAATATTTGTCCTATTCTGGGGTGCATCTCCATTTCATAATGTCTTTTGGGGTATACATATGCACACCAAATTTATCATCGCCAGTTATTTTTAGCTGTTTGTTGGAGGAAAATATGAGGTCAAAACTCCTTTTAGATGCATTCGTTATTTTTGTTTGTTTTGTTTTCTTTTACAGGGAAAAATATGACAGTTTAGAAAAAAATAGCATTAAGAAGAACAATTGTATTTTTTTTTTAATCCCATACAGAAAACCCTATTAGTTTTTAATTTTTAGCTTCTCAGCTTAAATTAAGAATTGAGCTCAAACAATTGATGTTAAGAGTCAAAATTGTCAAATTTAATAGGAAACAGAAAAAATGTTTGAATTCTCTATAAACTTTTCTTGTGATCTAACGGGCTCAGGAAATTATGTTCTTTTATTACATGATACGTCTATCTATAAAGGTTATTTTTTACTAAACCTGATTTCATATTCTTCAAGTTCTATGACACCAAGGCAAGTTCAAAATGAGTTTGAACTTTTGAAATGTCTTCCACGTTACAGCATTTTATTTTTTTTTAATTTACGATTTATGAAAAAACATATTTGTTTCGATCGCGTTAAGAAAAAAAAACTTACACAAGAAAAAATATTTTACATGGAACGTAAGTTCATTTACTGTTGTATTTTTTAGTGAAGGGGTAGAACCAAACTTTAGTATTTCAAATCAATATTGCATTTTTACGTTTACTTGTAAAACAGTTTTGAAAGTATTGAACAAATTTATAAAATAGAAAAATAAAAAAAAATCAGTACTGTACGAGAATATGAAGATGAAAGTTATTTTCTATTTTTTAACATAACCTCGAAAGATGTAACAAGAAAATATGTTCTAAGAGAGATATAAATTTAACTTTAAAATTGTGAATGTCCAAAATTATGAAAAATTCACACTAATCAAGTCCACACCCTCATCTCACCCTCCTAAATTACCCACCCTCTTACCAACTTTAATAACATCAATACCAAAATGCACAAAACTCCAACAACCCCTATTCCCAACACACCACTCCCATACACTCACACTAAAAACCATCACACAATTCTACTACCCCACACCCCTCTCCCCATAATACCAAAACCCTACCCACCTACAACACAACTCCCAATACACTCCAAAAAACCTTAACTTAACAAAATCCCCCTTACAACTCACCCTAAAACACACCACCCTCCAAATCTCCCCAAATTCCCCCATCAACATAAAAACATAAACAACAAAACACAAACCCTTCAATACACAAACACCATACAACACAACAACCAAAACCCTATCCCAACCATCACAGAAACACTAAACACCATAGAAACTCACCCACCAACACAAAACCACAACCAACCCACCCAACCCCCAACACAACCACCACCCACCACAACCCACAACACCCACCCCCCACCCCCACACCCCAACACACCCACACCCACACCCCACCCAAACCACACCCCCACCAACCACCCCACCCCCCCCCCCACACCCCACCACACCCACCACCCCACCCCCCACACCCCACCCACACCAACCCACCACCCCACCCACCCCCCAACACCCCCCACCACCACCCACCACCCACCACCCCCACCCCCCACCACACCCACCACCCCACCCCACCCACCCCACCCCAACCACCCCCCACCCCCCCACCCACACCCCCACCCCACCCCCCCACACCCCCACCCACCCCCACACCCACACCCCCCACCACCCCACCACACCCCCCACACAACCACCCCACCCCACCCCCCCCACCACCCACCCACACCACCCCCCCCCACCCCCCACCACCCCCACCCACCCCCACCAACCCCCCCACCCCCCACCCCACCCCCACCCCCACACCCACCCACCACCCACCACACCCCCCACCACCACCCCCCCACACACCCCCACCCACCCCACCACCCCACCCAACCCCCCCACCCCACACCCACCACCACCCCACCCACCACCCCCCCCCCACCCACCCCCCCCACCCCCCCACCCCCACCCACCCCCACCACCCCCACCCCCCCCACCCACCCCACCCACCACCCCCCACCCACCCCCCCCCACCCACCCCCCACCCCCCCACCCCCCACCCCCACCCACCCCCACCCCCCCACCCCCCCACAACCCCACCCCCCACCCCACCCCCCACACCACCCCCCCCCCCACCCCCCCACCACCCCACCCCACCACCCCCCACCCCACCCACCACCCCCACCCCCCCCCACCCCAACCCCCCCACCCACCAACCCCCACCACCCCACCCCCACCCACCCCACCCCACCCCCCCCACCCCACACCCCCCCACAACCCCCACCCCCCACCCACCCACCCCCACACCCACACCCCACACCCACCCCCACCCACCCCCCCCCACCCCACCCCACCACCCACCACCCACCCCCCCACACCCACACCCCCAACACCCCCCCCACCCCCCCCACCACCCACCCCACCCCCCACCCACACCCCACCCCCCACCCACCCCACCACACCCCCCCACCCCCACCCACACCCCCCCCACCACCCCCCCCACCCCCACCACCCCACCCCCCCCACCCCCCACCCACCACACACCACCCCACCCCCACCCCCACCCCCCACCCCCCACACCCCCCCCCCCACCCACCCCCCCACACCCCACCCACCCCCCCACACCCACCCCACCCCCACCACCACCCACCCCCCACCCCACACCACCCCCCCCACCCCCACCCCACCCCCCCACCACCCACCCCCCACCCCACCCCACCCCCCCACCCACCCCCACCCACCACACCCACCCCACCCCACCCCACACACCACCCCACACCACACCCCCCAACCCCCACCCCCCACCCCCCCACCCCCCCACCCCACCCACCACCCCCCCACCCACCCCCCACCCCCACCCCCACCCCCCACCCACACCCCCCCACACACCACCCCACCACCCCCCCACCCCACACCCACCCCAACCCACCCCCCCCACCCACCCCCACCCCCCACCCACACCCCCCCACCCCCCCCCACCCCCCACCAACCCCACACCCACCCCACCCCCACCACCCACACCACCCCCCCCACCCCCCACCCCCCCACCACCCCCCCACCCACCCCACCACCCCCCCACACCCCACCCCCCCCACACCCCCCACCACCCCCCCCCACCCCACCACCCCACCCCACACCCCACCCACCACCCCCCACCACCCCCCCCCCACCAACCCCCACCCCACACCCCCACCCCCACCCCCACCCCCACCACCCAACCCCACACCCCCCACCACCCCCCCCCCACACCACCCCCACACCAAACCCCCACCCAACACCCCCCACACCCCCCCACCACCCAACCACCCCCACCCCCCAACCCCCCACCCACCCACCCACAACACCAAACCCACCAAACCACCCCACCACCCCCCACCCCACCCCACACCCCAAACACCCACAACACCCCCACACAACCACCCACCACCCCAAAAACCCCACCCACAAAACACAACCACCCCCATCACACCCCACCCCCCACACCACCCCAACCCCCCCACCCAAAACAACCCAAACCCCCAAACCATCACAACTACACCCCCAACCCCCAAACCCACAACAACACCCCCCCACCACCACCCCACACACACATCCAAACCACCCCACCACAAACCCACCCCCCCCCCCCAACCACACAACCCCCCCACCAAAACCACACCCCACCAACACATAAACCCAACCCCCCCCACCAACAACCACCAACAAACACCAAAACCCCAACAACCAAACACACCCAACACCAACCAAACCACCACACCCAACCACCACACCAATACAACACAAACCCCCAAAACATCCCACCAACACTCACACAACCCCACACCCAACAACCAACAAACAAACCCTAAATAACTCATAACAGATCCATAAATACCCTCTCGCACTCAATAGTCAACACACAAATCAATACCAGCCGACATAACCTTCATAAAAAAACTAAACATTTCAAAAATAACAAAACACACCACAAACAAATCCCCAACCCAATTAAGTATCTTAGATAAACTTGACAGACCTATGTCTATTCTACACTCAATATTCACTTTTATCTCTCGAAATGCTCTCTCATTTAAAGGGATTCCAACTCAACTATATTGATACACTCTGATTAGATTGGTAAATAAACTCTAATCACTCTCAGTTCATAAGCTGCACACACTTGGAATTCCTCCTTCCGCGAACAAAACACTTGCCCACTAACAGAGAAGCTGTTATCTTGAAGTATGCTGGTTCACAACTAATAAATGCACACAAAGCACAACTAGCAAATGGACTGTATCTTTATTGAACTTTTATACGATTTTAAGCAATACAACATACTTTCAGATGCATGAACATACTTTTAAGCATCCAACATTCTTGCAGTTGCATTGACAGACTGATTTCAATTTGTCACACATGCGGTTTATACAGTTCCTAGGTGGCGCTTAAACATTTCTTTTATTCAAAATACTTTAGCTAAATTACTTTTTACTGATTTATTTTTTCAACATCTTACGGACATTGGGAAATTAATTATACGCAGGTTTTAGAAGAAATTTCTATTTTACAACATAAGCTCTATAGCATAGTAATAGGTCACTGTGACAGAGCAGTTGGGTTAAAAGGAAAAAAACCTTCAAAAGTTAAATTTATGCATATTGTGGAGTGTGGACTTGATTTTTTAATATTTTACTCTGGAGGTATTGAACCTACTACATCATGTCATTGGCAACACAGATAGAGAGAAAAAAATCTACGTTAATGTGAAGCTTTATATTCTCCTTTTTTAAATGTCTTTGCACTATAACTTATTTTAGCCGAAGTTTTACCCCACAAGGCCTCTCAAGACCGCTAACTTCAGGTAAAAAATGTGCATTGTACAAGTGTAGAGGTTTTTTTTTTTTTAATTTATTTATCATTATCATTTCATTTTTACAGTTAAAACGTTAGTATAAACAAATATACTGAAACACATTACTTTAACACTTAATATAGATACAAAAAGGATATAACAAATTTATTCTTTATTAACTTATACATCAATTGGACCCCTATTTGCATTGCAGCTAAATTAGAAAAAAGTCAGTTTTGTGGAATTAACTTCATAATCTTATGCCTACCCATTGACAAATATTACTGCAACAATTAGACATCAAATTATAAGATACTCACACAGGCTTTTTCTTTTTTGGTTTAGTTGTTTCCCCAGGTAAATTAGGAAACCGGATTTCCAGAAAAGCACCATGCAGCTGATATCCCTAAGCCAATAAACACTTCAGATGAAATATAAAGTTGCATATAGCATATATAAAATATAATGCATTATCTAATAAAATAAAATCTAATGACTCCAGAAAAGATCTAAGAACTAAGAAAAATATTATCAACATCACAAAACAACACAAAGTATATGCAAAAGTACAGGATGTTCCGTTCACAAAGTAACATTTTTTAAGTGTAGAACTTACACATTCATTTAGCTCAAAAGAAAATTGCAAATCCAAAGAAAGAGGAAAACAATGTTTTAATCAAGTAAAATTACTTTTTGCCAGTTTTATAATAGTAACCTATAGTTACACTGACAAATATAAACTGTTATGCACAAATAAAAATTAAATATTAGCCTTGGAGTTAAAGTGACTGCTACATGAAACTATGCAACAAACTTGGCTTTTTTTTTTTCAGCACAGCATCATTTCTCGCACAAAAGAAAAAAAAAGTGGGTGACATAATTCTCTGTGTAGCTTAAAACTGTTGTAATATTCATTTCAGATCTGTGCCAAAAATTGTTGGTTACATTGATGCATTGGGAAATCAAAAAGGTAATTATTTCAATAGAAAACTACTGTATTTTTCATCGACTTCAAAAAGGAGGCAGTGCTCAATTCATAATGTAGTTTGTTTTTCTTCGTTAGCTTACAGCGTCTGACCTAGTGAACCAATTTGGACGATTCATTTTTAATAGACGGGGAATGGTTTAACTTAGGTTCCATACATTGGATTGACCATATTCTTCTTTCAAAAAAAAGTTACGTTCAAAAAACAGCGAATTTTAGGCATTTTCCCTATTAAATGATTAAATAATTAATTCATTGTTGTAATAAAACGTGGTTGCTACGAATTTATTGGCGGAACAAAATATACTTGCTGCAGGTAATACTTCTTCTTTGAAGTTGCGTCAATTTTGATTAGCAATAATACAAGAGGTTTTCAGGAAATGCTTAGTAAAGCCTTTCAAAAACTGCCCCCCTCCCCTCCTGAACTGTGCACACAACGTTGTATTTATGTTCTGTTTATGCACAAAGGCATGAATCTATTTCTATTTCAATAAGTATTTATTTATTTATTTTAAGTAAAACATACTTGTAGTGCAGCCATAGCTTTGCCAGGGGATGATTTGTTCTTGTAGTTTACAAAAGCACAAAATTTTTCAGGCATAACTTTAATACTTATGAATTCACCATACCTAAAATAAGATAACAATCCTTTTAAAAAAAATCACTTTTTTTTGCATAAATAATCCCTATCACATAATAAATGAAATTCTTTTAATAATATTCAAACATTATATATTGAGGACAAATCAAATATTTTGTTCACTTTTAACAAAATTTAATCTTAAATAAGTTCAGCATAAACAAGATTACTAAGGCAAGTCATATGTCACAGTTCCGATGATCTAATGTGTCTCTGGTTACAAAAAATACTTAAAGAGTTTGCCACTACTTTATGCCCCCCATCCCCCAACAACAGTATTAGCATGTTTATACTCAATTCTAAAAACAAATTAGGAAATATTTATATAACATTAAAGATGCTTCAAATTTTAACGCAAGGAAATTTTCTTAAAATGTCATTTTTGAAATAAGAACTCAATCTGCTTTTAATTCCAATTCTACAAGATAAAATTTCAATGCATAAGGCTTTAAATTGTTTTATTTTTCTTTTTTAAGCATGAATTACTGAACATTTTGGGTGAAGAAAATTATTTTTTAATGTACTTCTAACAAAAGAATATTCAATATATATTTATTTATTTTTATTAAGTTTTTATCAATTGCAATTAAATACATAAACCTTTAAATTAAAACTAATTTACAGATGAAAATTGCATTGTTCAGTTGAAAATCAGTAACATAAAAACGGCGGAGGGGAGAGGCATACTGAGTAACACAATAAAATATTTTTAAAAAATTGTGTGAATTATATGGAAGAAAAACATATATGATTGCATAAGGTAAAATTCAACACAAAACAAAATCAAAGATATTCAAAAAGGCTTTTTTTTATAACCAAAATAACAAATCAACTTATTCTAGATGCCAATGATCTTGTAAGAGAAAAAGCTACTATCTACTTTGGCTAATAAACTTACTTTGAAAATAAACTAGTCACCATTTTCTCAGTAACTGTTGGCTGCACATTACCAATCCATAATGAATTATGCTGTTCTGGATTTTTAGGGCTGTAAATGTAAATGCAATACTTTAACTTCAACATTAAGCAACTGTGAAAAACATTTATTTTTCCTCTAACAGCGTTCCATAATTTAAAATTAAAACAAAATGCATTTAAGTTTCATGGTTAAAAATACAAGGTATGGCAAAACAAACTCCTGTATTTGAAGAGGGCACAGTGTAATGGGGGCATAGGGGCAACTGGTGCTTCGATTGCCAGGGGTATACACATCATTTGCTGTAGTAGCAATTATGTCATGGGGTGAGTATTATAGGTGTTATGGAGGAGTATTTTCCAACTGCTAAGTGTTTTGTACTTGCTACTCAGTGAGCACTTCGTATTGGTCTCCAGTTTGGATAACATGACCCAGCTTCAAATAGAAAAGCTATCCATATTTATTTAGGCATCAAACTTTAAAGCCACATTTTCTTATTCTATCCCAAAAAGGATCGTGTTCATCAAGTTGTAATCAAATGCAAAATGCTTGCATAGTAATCAGAGCAACCATTACAAATATATGCCTCAGAAACACAATTGCGATTGCAGTAAATAACACATTGACCTTTATTGATAGATACCCTCTTTGCCACTGTATCTGTACCACATGGACCGTGGTAGCCCGACCGGAAAGGCGCCGGACTCGTGTCTGGAGGGACTTGGGTTTGATCCCAGCCGATCAAAGATCCACCGCCTTGATTAATGGTGGCTGGGGGACGTTAAAAATGTCGTGGTCACAAAGTCCTCCAAGTGAAACGATACCTCTGGGGGTGCTGGGCCAAGGGTTTGCTCGACCCTTGGTTCTGGTTCAAAATTAACAGAGTGCTCTTCAGGGCCTATCTCGGTTAAACCACGAGTTATGGTAGGTACGGGGGACCCTGGAGTGTGTGAAGTGATGTGAAATGTATCTGTAACACAGCTCACACAACACTCCAAACATAAGAGGTTGATTCTATATAATCAATTATGTTGAATGTCAAATACCAACATCACAAAAATACATATTTCACAAGTGCGCAAATCACATAAAAAAGCAGGTAACAATTTTTTAATGACACAATGAAACTTACTCTTTTTTTATATCATACTCCTCAACAGCTTGCTTTGTTTTTGAAACAGGCTTCCAGAAGTCCTCACATTCTTCATCAGATAGAAAGACATCCACTTCACTTACATTATTTGGTGTTGTAAGGTCACCTCTAACAAGGCCCATTAGAGCTTCTTTGACAGTGCCAAATTTAGAAAGAGCAGCTTCAGCTTCCTGTACACTGTAACCAAACTCCTGCACCATGAAAGATTTACAACTTATGTTTATACAAACTATATTAGTTACAGCACAAAACAAAAATATTTAGCTCTTACTCTTTTTCGAATAAAATGTTTTACTTGTTCAGTTTTTTAGTTTGTACTACTGCAAATTCACCTTCATAAAAAACACGTGTTTTTACTTATTTGGTCCAGATTTAAAATTGTTGATATTTTGAAAAAAAGATCTTAACTTTTAAGTTAGCAAATTAAAAGCATGAAGTATTTTTTCATTTATTTTCAAACAGAAACGTTTCCCACTATTTCAACAACCCCATTTGCATACACATTAAAGTCATTCGCATTTTGAATTTACTTCACTTTGATTCAAAAGAGAAGTCTCTAACTTGTGTCCAGTTACATGTCTATTAGAATTAGCATTTCAGTTTCTATTAATAACTCATTTTCTATATCTGTAAGCAAGAAATCTTTTTCTTTAGATTTATTGCTTGCCTGAATTTTCCCAGTAAGTGTTAACACAGCGTTTTTTAGATGGGTTCTACATCAAAAGAAATTTTTCAATCAAGACATGAAATATAGGAATATAGTATCATTGTCAAACATTTTGTAAAAAATTCCCTTATAAGCTATGAGTGACATTTCTCCATCTCAATATCTTTTTGTCTTCCCATATTTATTTGATTATATAACTTGTTTTTGGTTCATTTATTTTAAGTGATATTTTATGATGTATTAGACCTTCTTTCATGCTTTGATTTGTTTTTTAAAAACTTTTACAAAATATAAAGCCAAAAATGGAATTCTTGTGAAGGCTTAGCAAACAATTAAAAAATTTGTCAAGTATTGTATACAAATAAATGATTGGAACTTTATCAAGATAGTTCTATTGCATTATTTTTCATGTGAGAAACGTTCAGACATGCGACCAAATTATAATGAAAGATACTAGAATGAGCAAAGCGTCAGCACATTGTAACTCTATTGGAATGGACGTTGACACATGTTTTTTTTTTTGTCCCTCTAAATTCAACAGCAATAATTGAATGCATCATATTCATTAGCAAATGTTGAATACTATAATTAATGTCACAGGAATCAGCATTGAAAGGTCAAACAACTTTCCCACTCTTTTCCCGCTCTGTTTGCCATGGTTACGGCACTATGGTATTTTCCTCACACAGCTTGTTCTAATAGTATGTGTAGAAGAAGCAGAATGAGAAAAAGTTCATAGTGCTGTAACCATGGCAACAAGAGGTAAAGGGTGGGACAGTGAAAAAGTAAGTTGGACTTGACACCGCAAAATTCTAAGGAAGTTTAGAGCTTCTCCAAAAAACTTGAGTGAATAATGTCAACTAGGCACCATTTATTTCTTTTTTCCTTTTTCACTTTTTTACAGAACAGATAGTTTTGCTCTCTCAAAAATTACTCAATTTAGTAAAAATACAGGGAAACCACATATATTGCTAGCATTTTACAAATCTAAAAATATACTAAGAAAATATCTTATTTAAGGGCAACTTTGCATAAAATATTTAAAATTTAATGAACTTAAAAGCTTACAGCAATTTGCAGAATTTTAACTGTATGTAGATGAGACAAGGCATCTTCACACTCACTGTCATACTTTAGTACTTGTAAAAAACAATCTTCCGCAAGATCATATTTCTAAAAGATAAATAATTTTTTTTTTCAAAGAAAAGGAAGCAAGCATACAGTAATACAGATAATCTCTTGGAGTTCTTACAAGTTTTATGTGGGCATCTAACTTAAATAAATTATCATTTGAAAGTTTTTCCTTTCTAAAATTAGATGTTTGGATAAAAACAGAAAAACTCATGGATGTAACAATGAATTGACAAATACTTCTCCAATTTTTAGCAGATAAAAATTATCTCTGCTTTTTATTATTTTTACCTTTGAGGAAACATGGAATGGAATTGTTAGAATGGAAGAGACCAGTATTCCTTTTTTGTGACCTTTTGGGGGCAAGTTCTTGGTTAGAAAAAAAAATTCAAAAACTTTTTTACTTATTTATTTAATACTTAAAATTTTTAGAACCTACTTGTGATCAAATTACAAAAATAGAACTTTGCTTATAGGTTGTATTATTTTTACAGCTATACTACTAGCATTCTTTTGTTTAAAAGAATGCAATGTTAAAAAAAGGGGGCTCAACCTTTGGCAAAAAAGAAAAATGTCTTCGAAGACATATATTGTACAATGCTTAACTTGAAAAAAAAATAACATAAAGTGATAAAGCAGTTAAGACAGTATACTATGCAGCTTAATACAGATCTTTTTACATGAAACTCTTTCAACAAAATATATATATATATATCTCAGTTCCCTTCGTTCTCTCTATCAAAAGTTTTTAAATATGTGTATTTTGCAGCTCTTTAGTTAATGAACATTACGTTAAAAATGTCATTAACTAAAGAGCTGCATATTTTATCAGTTTAAGAGACAATATTTTCAAAAATAAATTAAAAGTAGTTTAATATCCACATTTTAACAACAGTTACATAAGAACAAAGAAGTTAATGCATAAAGAAATTGTTTTAAATGCAGGTGTTTTTGGCGAAAAAAAAAAAAAAAAAAAACTACCTGCAGTCCTAGTAAAGCTTTTCCTTTTCTAAAATAATTTTTGGGCCAGGTAGGACATAAAGATATAGATTTATCAGCATCTTTTAAAGCTCTGAAAATAAAATAATTATATCAGCTTATACACAGTGTTACTGAAAATATTCAACAATCTTCCTACTTCAAATTAAACTTGAAAATAAAAAAATGCCTACAAACTAAGCAAAATCTTTTTTGTTTTTTCAACTAAAAAGAATTCAGAACAATTTTAAAGAGAATAATTACTAAGCATTTCAGCATCAACTCATAAAAAAACTCATAAGTTCTGCACTTAAAAAAATGCATATATAGTGCTAGAGTTGATACAAATGAATGTATTAATTCTGATAGGAATGTGCATAATTTTGATAAACTTCCCTTTCCCCAGGCTAGCAACTCCAAACTTAACACAATTTATTTCACAATACCTGTCGCAGAAAGGTATTTTTGTAAATCTAAAGTACAATAAGGCATAAAAAGCAATTTAAGTACCAACATATTAATGCAATTGTAATTTTAAATACATAGGGGCTCGGCTCATGCTCAGTGACCACTATCAACCTCTTTATTCAGTTTGCAAAGATTTAACCACCTGTTATCACACCAGATACCCAGAGAATAATTCATAGAGAATAATCAAGTAATCCGAGTGTTAGTTTCAAATAGCGTTAAAATTATGGCAGCAACTAATCCAAGTGCAAGAAGTTTCCAATGTTTTGCCCACATCGCAACAACACATTATCAGAAACTTGAATCTTCGTACTACATGCATTCTAGCTGATGGACGAGGTCATGTTGCATGTGATAAGTGGATTTCTTCATGATGTTTTGTAAGAGGTAGAAGGTAAGATTGCAGCTCATTGATACTCCTTATGCTGGCATGTCTTAGAATTAATTAGGCAGTAGTATGATAATATGTTGAGTATTTAAAAATTGCTTCTCTCTTAATGCTATTCACTTTTTGGGTATCCAGTACATTCATTTGCTATTTTTGCAATGATGTGATCTACTATATTTAAAGCCCTGTTAGGATTTGAGTTCGTTGCCAAGTGATAATGCTCCAGCTTTTGCTGTTCTTTGTTTTTTTAACTAATTTATTACACAAATGTCCAAATAAAATTTGGTTTACTTTTAAGTAAAGCCTCAAGATTGGTTGATAAATCTGTCAGCAAAGTTCCTTAGGCAACTCTTGCTGTTCTCAGTAGGAGAAATTTGTATGAGTAAAGGTATTCAATTTTTCTGTACATTAAAAATCAGATTAAAGTAACTGGTACAATTAGAATAAAACAAAAATCTTGCTCTCCTTCCCATAAAAAATAGAACTTAATAAAGAGTATATGTACTGTTTACAAAATTACAAATGAACACTATACCTTGACATGCAAAACATGAAACTTTGGAAGTTTGGTAATGGAATGGGAGCATTTATGAGCATATTTTTAAAGCACTTAATTTTAGCTTATTATAACGAAAGAAATTCATATTCAAAAGAAATTAAAACGAAACCTCTAGTTAATTAGATATTCATTTTGACTAAAATAATCAATGTTTGAGGGTTTTGTACAACATATACTGCAAACAGGGCCGATCCTAGGGTGTCGATCGCCCGTGTGCAAAGATCCAATGTGCCGCCCCTGAGGCTCGCCAATGGGGGGGGCGGTATTTTCCTGTAAAACTTGCATTGAGTATTTTGCACCATTGCCCCCCCCCCCCCCCCAACCCAGAAAAATTTTAAATGACAGGCCTGCTGCCTCTCAAGACATTTTTTCATTTTATGTCGAGAACTTGAACATTATTATTCATTTGCTTGTATGAGAGTAAAAAGTAAAAAATTCAAATAAAATTTGAAGTGCAAAACTTTATTCGTTGGTCACTTGATAGGTTATTATAGCGACAAAATCTGTACCTCAGAACCAGACTAACGTAAGTCCATTTTCGTCATTTTTTGGTAGAGGGGAAAAACGATTGTCGAATATATCGTTTTTCCCCTCTACTGAAAAATGACGAAAATGGACTTACGTTAGTCTGGTTCTGAGGTACAGAAATACGCAAGCAAAATTATAAAGAAACAATATTATTACAATTGAAATAAAAATAGATATTTTACAATTAGAAAAACGATCTACAAAATTACTTTTCTGGCTTTGTGAGATGCAAAATTTTTCTATTATTTCAGAAAAATCAATTTTTTCTGATATTTCGGATTCAATGGAGATAATGGCCAAATCTGAGAGCTTTTCCTGCGTCATACTATTTCTTAAGTAATTTTTTATAATCTTTAATTTACTGAAACTTCTTTCCCCTGAAGCCACAGAAACAGGGAAGGTTAAAAAAAATTCGTATTGCCAAAGCAAAGTTTGGGAAACAGGCAATGAGATTATTTTTAACTATTGTTTCCAATAATTCAGTTAGCTGCTTTTTATCTTTAAAAATGTCTTTGAATGAATTTATCGCATTGAAGAGTTCTAAGCCATCGATGTCTTTTATAATAAATCCATCTTCCTGTACTTGCAACTTAATATCTAGGTCCATGTCGACTTTCCTGAGATCATCCCTAGATATGTCGTTAAACTCATACAGGAAGCAGAACATTGAGTAGCACTCAGATAGTAAGATAAATCTTTCATTTACAGAAGAGATTGCATGATCAAGAATAGAAAAATAAACAAGAAGTTCTGTCAAGAACTAAACGAGCCTACTTTCCCGTACATCGACATAGGCATTGTAGCATCTGATCAATATTCTCTTGATTATCTAAAACCAAAAATTATGTCAAACATATCTTTTTGCACTTAAAGCTGATTTCTGAAAGCAAAATATACCCCTCTCATCAGATAAAATAGACACGTAAAAAGTAAATAAACGAGTCAATAAAGTTTTGTCGCACCTTTAAAAGAATGTAACTGCTATAGTTCTTCCGTAGAAAAATTCCACAATCGTTTTCAAAAGAAAAAAAAAATAAATAAAATAAAAGTACAAAGAACTTCAAAACACATTTTATCAAAGAAAGAAAAAAAAAACTCGTTCGTTAATAAAATGTCTTGAGTTTCATTTTTAATCCGTTGCCAGTTGTTAAATATAAATAAGGAATAAAATGCTCTCGTGAATGAAAAATTTTTGTTAACAAAAAAAAATCGTCTGATAAAAAAAAATAATAATAAATTAAACAAAACAAATAAATAAATAAACAAAAAATCGTCTGCCCAGTCAGTCATTTTTTTCTGAGCCTGCATTTCCGCCATGTTTGCGGAGTCGGAGTCGGAATCAGAGTCCTCACAGAAGATTATTCAAAAAAGTACTTTACAATACATTATTTATCAAAACCATTTTCTTACAAAGTTAGTTTGAAGGAAATCCGCCTTGAAGTTCAGAATCAACATTCAATTTAAATTTCTCCGTAGGCGCTCATGTTAAAATGTTTTCTGAACGGTTCATCATTGAACGAAAAATGGTTCAAATTGAAAAGTGAAATATAGGAATGAGCCTCTCCGAGATCTTTCGAACAAAAAAAAGTTTATTCAATTCGGACGGTTCACTTAAAAGTTATTAGGTGGGGAAAGGTTGTTTGAACAGTTCAATGTTGAACAAAAAAAATGTTCAAACTGAAAATTTAAATACGGTAATGAAGCATCCTTGCTGAGATCTTTTGAACAAAAAAAAGTTTGTTTAAATCGGACTGTTCATTCAAAAGTTATTAGGTGTGAGAGCTTGTTTGAACGGTTCAATGTTGAACGAAAAATTGTTCAAATCGGAAATTTAAAAACGGGGATGAAGTATCCTTGCCGAGATCTTTCGAACAAAAAAAAGTTTGTTTAAATCGGACGGTTCACTCAAAAGTTATTAGGGGTGAGAGCTTGTTTGAACGGTTCAATGTTGAACGAAAAATTGTTCAAATCGGAAATTTAAAAACGGGAATAAAGTATTCTTGATAAGAATTTTCGAACAAAAAAAACTTTATTCAATTCGGACGGTTCACTTAAAAGTTATTAGGTGGGGAAAGGTTGCTTGAACGGTTCAATGTTGAACGAAAAATTGTTCAAATCGAAAATGTAGATACGGGAATGAAGTATCCTTGAAAAGACCTTTCGAACAAAAAAAAGTTTGTTCAAATCGGACTGTTCATTCAAAAGTTAGTATCGCGGGACCGGTTATTTGAACGGCTCAAAGTTGAACCAAAAATTGTTCAAATCGAAAAATCAAATATGGGAATGAGCTGTACTCGCCGAGATCTTTCCAACAAAAAAAAGTTTGTCCAAATCGGAATGTTCATTCAAAAGTTATTAGGGGGGGACAGACAGACCGACCGACCGACCGACAGACCGACCGACACACAAATTCCCCATCTCAATACCCTACTTTCAAATTTTTAATTTTTCGATATTTATTTCATTTTTTTGTTTCTTTTTGACTTTTTTTTACTTGGCGATATTTTTTGAACTTGGCGATATTTTTTGGACTTGGCGATATTTTTTGGACTTGGCGACATTTTTTAGATGCATTAAGCCAATTTTAATGCTTTTTTCGTCTCTTTTATTTTTAACGGGAAAGTAGGCTAAAAAAGGCCGAGCTGAGATATTCGTCGACTAAGCTAAAAATAAAATTGCACGATTTGTCTGGAAACACAATTTTTTTTTTGTCACTTTAACATTTATCAAGAGTCAAGCAATGTAAAGTTATTGGGAGGTTTAGGAGTTACGACGGGAGGGGCAGGGTTATGTCGCATTTTCAGAGGGTTTGAGAAAAGGAAGAAAAAAGGTTCAGAAACGGTATTCAGGTTCGGCCTCTTTTTTTCCTGTGTATGTGAGGGAAGGAGGGAGCATCTTTGAATCCACAGCGTTTGCACTACACAAAAGAGTGCAAGTCATTAGAATACCTTCAAGACTATTTTTAAAAATTACAAGTCTATTTTACGCAAAAGCAAAAGATGGGGAAAGAATGAAATCAAACGGAAAATATCAGAAAAAGAATATCTACGAAGAATTCCAGGGGCGTATCCAAAGGGGGATTTTTTCGTCTCTTTCATTTTTAACGGGAAAGTAGGCTAAAAACAGTCTTGAACTGCTGGAAAGGGTTTGAGATTGGTTCATCGCAGCCCTCGTAATCGAATAAACGGACCTTTTCCTGAGCTTCAAGATGGGAAATTCGGGATTAATGCCTAAATCTTTAGCAAGTATTGTTGCTGAGTCGACATTTTTTTTAAAATTATCGTCAGATGTCTGGGAAACTAAATAGTTTTTAAGATTACCTAGGGCTTCAATACATTCCGCGATGTTTAATTTAGGATTTTGAAGCATTTTACTCAATACGTTAATTCTTGATAACAAATTATGCCAAATTAACTTGAACACAAAAATTTAAACCTTTCAAGACTTTTAATTATTGATACAGCAACCAATTTTGTCTTCGTGTCTCTGGTGGTATCTTCAATTAAAGCATTTAAAGCAGCAAATATATTTTTTAGGTCTTGTTTTAAAGGTTTAATAGCATTGATACAATTCTCCCATCTTGTTTCACTTAACGGTTTTCAAGTTAGACGTTTCACATGTTTTTAAGTAAATCCCATCAACATGGGGAAGCAGAAACGTAATTGTACACCTCTTGCGGCTCTATCTTGTACCAACTCGAAAAAACCAGAAATTTCACCACTGGAGCTGGCAACGTCATTAACGACGAGATTCAATGTATGAGATGCACATGGCACGTATAATGCTCTAGGATTGATATCGAGTAGCCGTTTCTGAAGTCCTATACTTTCCCCCTTCATATTGGACCCATTGTAATAACCCTCACCCCTTATGTCTTGAACCTCGAGCTGCAAACTGGATAATAACGTCTCCAATAGAAAATTATACAGATTTTCTCCAGTAACATTTGTTACTGGAAAAATCCAACAAAAAATTCAAAGATTTCTACCTTACCACAGGGCCGTCATTTCAAGTTTTTCCAGGGGGGGGGAGGGGGGCAAAGGGTCCAAACACAATGAAATTTTAGCGGAAAACATGAAAAACCACGCTCCTTTTTTGTAAATGGCATTGATTTCTCAAAGTCAGGGGGGGGGATTGACCCCCCCTGCCCCCTAAATGACGGGCCTACTTTACCAACAGTAGTGCTCACACATCTGATTACGAATGGAATTTGCTCTGTGTGACTAATATCAAGTGTGCAGTCGAGAATTATAGCGTAATATTTAGCTTTTTTTACAACGCATGTTAGGAGGACAGTAATGACTTGATGGAGTAAGATTCTGTAACGAGCATAAGAACTCTATAATTTGTTACCGTTTAAATTCAATCAAGAACTTTTTTTAAAGTCCTTATAATAAATTGTTCATTAAAAATTCCTAGAATTTAAAGTCACTTAACAAGGGTATCTAAAAAGGGGGAGGACCGCATTTTGGGTAATCAGGAGGGTCAATTGCCCACCCTTGGATATTGGAAACAATGTAATTACACACTTGTGTATGTATTTTATTGTTTCTCCTATAAAATGCATTGCGGATGACACCGTTTGCTTCTCTCCTCTCCCAGAGCATTCTTAGATGATGAGCGTAAAAAGACACCTATACTCGACTGCAACCTTTCCTGACAAAAACATCGTGACGTCAGCGTGACGTTAGCCTATGAAAAACGAGCTAGATAACACGTCACAGCCTACTTGGCGAATTAGAGGAGATCGCTAACTGCTTGTGAGCTCTCATTGGCTTCTCCCGTAATGACGTTGAGTGTCAAGTTAAGTTGCTCTCTAGTATAGCTAAAGCTAAGTTTTTCAGGGTGTATATGGATACCTCTGGGGGTGCTGGGCCCTAGGGTTTGCTCGACCCTAGGTTCTGGTTCAAAATTAAGAACAAGAGCGCTCTTCAGGGCCCTATCCCGGTTAAACCACGAAGCTGTGGTAGGTACGGGGGACCCTGGAGAGGGTGAAGTGAAGTGAAGTGAAGGGTGTATATGGAGAGATGGCCATGGGTTTTTGGAAACGAGAATTTTTTTTTTTTTTTTGGTGTTGTAACCTTCATAGTGGTATTGCGAAGGTAAGCCAACTCAATCAAACGCTAATGACTTTGCCTTTTTCAAAAAATTGACAACTTCAAAACCTGCACAAAATATTGAAGCAAACGTCAATAAATCACATTTTAATGTATTTTTTCTCTTTTTGTTTAAAATATTTTATATTTTGGAGGATGGTGGCGTGGTGGGGGCAGATGCGCTCTCCCTAGCTTCCAGTTGGACAGGCCCATGTCACTAAAACAAATCTATCAACAATGTAATCATCGAAGCTGATTTTTATTTTTTCAGTATAATTTGATCGTCTCTGTGGGGCTAATTTAGGTAAACCTTGTACTTTTTTTTCAAAAAATTTTAATGCAGCGCTTTTACGTACACCAGATAGAAAAAGTTACAGTCCCTGTCCTTTCAACCCAAACAAAGAAAACGAAGATTAAATCAAATATTTTTGAGAGAAAAAAAAATTGACTTCGAAACAGCTGCTGAAAATTGCTCTAAAATATCCATCCATATCACTTTTAAATACTACCACTATTCAGTGAGAGAAACATGATGCATCAATTTGTTTAAAAAAATAGCTAAATAAATTTGAAGAATCATGTCATCTTTTTTTTTTTAACTTGGCTGCACATTTTTAAATGTAGCTGTGTTTTTATTTTCTACCCTCCTCCTCCGCTCCCAGACTCTTCCTTTCTATGTGGCTGGCTGATCGGCCGCCCCAGGTAGAGGAGTCGTGGTGTTGAATTGACCTATCGTTTTAGCTTTTGTCTTGAAGAATATGTATTACCGAAGGGTTTAATAGTTTCAGTTTCTGGGGTTTGCTGTCTTGGGAAAAGTGGCTGCTTCTCCGCTCTGCAAGTACATAGTTTGAGTTAAAGATCAGCGCACAGATAGTGCAGGAAAAAAACGATGTGAGAAAAGTTCAACGATAGGCCCCTCATCATTTTTTTTTCTTCTGGCAATTTTTATTTAGTTATTTGTTTTTATTCGGGAATGCTTGATTTTTTTTTCGAAAAAACTTTCTGTAGAAAAAAAATACTACATGCGGTCTGCGGCCGCCCCTTGCTTTGGCCGCCCTCGTGCGGTGCACGAGCTGCACACCTGCTAGGATCGGCCCTGACTGCAAAGAAACAAATATTGATCAGAGGCTATATTAGTATAGATTTAAAAAGAGGAAAAATCAATAAGTTAAAAAGTACATTTAAAATTTACTTTTTAACTTATCGATTTTTTTTAGAACTCCAGTCACAAACTTAATTTTACAACCAACAGCAGTACTTACTTGTCATACTCGCGAATATGTTCGTAGCAGTAGGAACGGTTGCCATAAAATCTGAAATGAGGCAACATTATTTATAACATAGACATTATAAAGTTGTACTTACGAGATATTGTTAGGAACAGACAGGAATTAAAGCCATTTAAGAAATTTTCTAATTTAAGAAATTTTATATTCTTTCATAATATCTGCACAATTACTTCCTTATTGACCCTTAAAAAAACTCATTTTTAGCTCAAATGGCTCAAACGTATGTTGTAAAATATTTCAAAATGAATGAAAAAATGAAATGAAAACAATCGAGACTTTATGGATGACAGTAAAAATAAAGGTTTTCTAAATGAATATAAAAAATTAAATGGTGACCTTTGTTTTCTGAGAACATTTTATTAATTAGGAAAAACAAAAGTCTAAAACAAACGAAGTAAAGAAAGAAAAGAAAGAAAGAAAGAAAACTACAAATTGTGACAGAGCCTAGATTAGAATTATTTTTACAATTGTTCAATTAACATCAGGGTTGCAAGTACTTTTTACAACAAAAGTCAGTAAATTAAGGAAAACATTTTTCAGTGGCTGTTGATTGAACAGAAATCATTTCAACTATCCCTTTTTAAGTCAAACTCAACAAATATCAAAAGTTAACGTTTATAAAAATTTATAGAAAAATGTTTGAAGTTGATTTTAAGGAACAGCTTTCCCAAATATGGTGCTTAAAAACCTCATGCCTAACTCGATAACCAATTAAAACAAAACTATAACAGACAAAGCAAGACAAGTTCAATCAGAAACCCAGGCAATTGACTGCGAACAATTAATTAAGCATGAAACACATATTGAATTTATTCCTTGGGACTTGGTGTTGTGCAGTAGCGTACATAGACTACGGTGGGCCCCCACCCCATATTGAACTATTGTAAAAAAAATTCCCATGGTACTCATAGTGCTAATGTTTTGAATTGTGCACCCTCAAACTTTGTGCTCCCCCCCCCCCCACCCGGTGAGGGCTATGGGGGAGCTATTTATGCAACTGGTGTTGTGTCTATATAGTCATTTGATGATTGTCTTGTGTTTGTGAAACAAATGGAATGATGTAATTAAACTTACTAACTTGAACTCTGATGATTAAATGATTCCATTTGTTAAAAAAAAGGATGATAAAAGTCAATTCAACTTGCCAATAATGGTTACTAACCCTGTACCAATATAATAAACCTGCCTCTTTTTCCCCCCTATCAGAAAAGGAACTCATCCAAGATATGTTATATTATCACAGTTATACTCTAATTTTTATTTCTGACAATTGTTTTACTTCAGACAAAAAAAAAAATCACAATTTCATTTAAGTCATAAATTAATGATAAAAATTAATGAAAAACAGAAATAAAAATATAAATATACCTATGATCTGCAGGGTTAAGCTTGATAGCTTCACTGAACAAACGTATAGCTTCAGTATAATCACCTGTACTTGCTTTTTGATTTCCTAGTACTAAAAATATATAATGCATGACAAAAATTTTAGTTGTTTATGCAAAACTAGTCAAGAAAGCATAGTGAAATTGAACAATAAACAGAAATGGACAAAACAAAAAAGTTAAGGGCTTACTCAAGGAATTTTGGATACCAGCATATGAAATGTTATATTTTAACAATCATAATACTCAGATTTTTCTTTGAAATAAACTTTCTGAGCTTTTTAATCAACATTGATGACCAAAGTTTTGTTGGGAATTTGATTAAATGTACTAAATAGTTTCATAAAAGCATAATCAGAATAGAAAATAATATTAGTGCTATAAAAGACTTGCAAAACTTTATTTTCTTTAACTTCCATTTGAGCGATGATTTCAACGGTGATAGGTTACTGAAGTCCGTTATGAGCAGCATAAAAGGTTGAAGAATTACAGTGTATTATTACTCAGAATGTTTATAGAATGCACTGTAATAATAAAAATAATTGCACAAGTGTATGCTGACAATGAAATTAATGCCTCTATATCCTGAATACGCAATATGAATTACTTCTAAACTCAGTGGCACAACAGCCCATGAGAGGCAAGGCTTTGTGAGCCCAACTCAGTTTAAGAGACCAAGAGTAACATGCAGGGTAGATCTTCTGGTTAAGTGGTCAACCAAACACAAAACTCCAAGGGTTTAGTCAACAAGCACGCTTGGTACTTATTAGGGTGAGTCGAAAAAATCGATTTTTTTATTTCGAAATCGCATTACCTCTCAAAAGTTGTGGTTTAGTATCCACAACTTGGGAAAAATAAGAAAAAAATTCTAAGTTGACGTCTTTGGTTCGCGCATGAGGCTCAAAGTTGGAAAAAATATGTTAAAAATGGAAATTTTCAAAAGGAAAAAAGAAAAAAAAAATTGTAACTTTTTATAATGCAACTGCCATAAACTGTAAATATTTTGCGCATTTTTAATCTAAAAAAATATTTTATAGCTTTTACATACGATCATTAGTTTGCACATCAGCCTGAAATTGGGCTAAAATCGCCTACAATGTCAAATTTCGAAAATATCGATTTTTTCTATTTCGAAATCGCATTAACTCTCAAAAATTGTGGTTTGGTATCCAAAATTTGGGAAAAATAATAAAAAAAATCTAAGTTGACTCCTTCGGTTCGCGCATGAATCTCAAAATTGGAAAATATATGCTAAAAATGGAAATTTTCAAAAAATAATTTGAAAAAAAAAAAAAGTAATTGTTTTCTATCGAATCTGATTTAAATTGTTAGTAGATAACATAATTTGAACCGAAAAATACTCATATAACTTTAAGAAGATACATTCTGTTTGTGCATAAGGCTCAAAATATGAAAAAAAAAAAAAAAGTCAAAACTGAACCAGAACGCATTACGTCGGCACTGTGCCGGTATATTTTTATTCTACAGCCGACTTGTCTAGACATTACACATATTCTAGGAGACAGTTCGAAGTCCCTGAAGTCTGCACTCCCTTTGGTTGTCACTTAGTCAGCTAAACCCGCCAAACAAACAGTATCTTTAATTAGCAACTGAAAGTGGATCAAAAAGTATAGCGTGTTTAGCTTTGGGTGAGTTTTTTTTTTTTTGTAACTTTATAGCATATTTTTATGCTCAAGTTTTGTTATACTGTTCTCCGTTCTCTGAATAATAAATAATGGAACCCCGGAAAACTTCTAAACGTTTAATTGTTTGTCCGTTTTTTGGTGCACCGAAATGGTTAAGTCAAAGTGTTTTACCCACGTGTGCAGATGTGTTGTTAACTTGTCTTGAAGAAAAATCGCAATCTGTAAAAGGCGAACCTTTTTCAAGGATTTCAGATTGCATAGCTGATAGAAGAAATTTACTGCAAAGCTTCTATACCAATGTACAGTGGTAATACCAATGTGCGTTCTATACCAAATTACAGATGTATAGTGTACATCTACAAGAGATTGGCTTTTTAGCACAAGAACACGAAAAATTCATTGCACACTTGAAAGAAGCAACGTCAAAAAGTTTAGACTTCGCTTAATTAACAAAATGATTGAGTTTTGTCTTGAAGTTTAATTTATCTTTATCACGACTAAATGACTTTCTCAAAGTGTAGTATTATGGTAATCCTTTATCAATTTTACAATACGTACATGACTGACCATTGGTATAGAAGCTTTGCAGTAAATTTCTTCTATCAGCTATGCAATCTGAAATCCTTGAAAAAGGTTCGCCTTTTACAGATTGCGATTTTTTTCAAAGCAAGCTAACAACACATCTGCACATGTGGTTAAAACACTTTGACTTAACCCTTTTGGTACACCAAAAAATTGACAAATAATTAAACGTTTAGAAGTTTTCCGGGGTTCCATTATTTATTATTCAGAGAACGGAGAACAGTATAACAAAACTTGAGCATAAAAATATGCTATAAAGTTACAAAAAAAAAAAACTCACCCAAAACTAAACATGCTGCACTTTTTGATTCACTTTCAGTTGCTAATTAAAGATGCTGTTTGTTTGGCGGATCTAGTTGACTAAGTGACAACCAAAGGGAGTGCAGACTGCAGGGACTTTGAACTGTCTCCTAGAATATGTGTAATGCCTAGAAAAGTCGGCTGTAGAACAAAAATATACCGGCACAGCGCCAACATAGTGCGTTCTGGTTCAGTTTTTGACATTTTTTTTCATATCTTGAGATTTATGCACAAACAGAATGTATCTTCTAAAAGTTATATATAATTTTTTGGGTTTAACTTATGTTATCTACTAACAATTTAAAGCAGTTTCAATAGAAAAAAAATAAATTTTTTTTCAAATTATTTTTTGAAAATTTACATTTTTAGCATATATTTTCCAACTTTGAGCCTCATGCGCGAACCGAAGGAGTCAACTTAGCTCTTTTTTATTATTTTTCCCAAATTTTGGATACCAAACCACAATTTTTGAGAGGTAATGCGATTTCGAAATAAAAAAAATCGATATTTTCGAAATTTGACATTATAGGCGATTTTAGCCCAATTTAAGGCTGATGTGCAAACTGAAGATCGTATGTAAAAGCTATAAAATATTTTTTTAGACTAAAAATGCACAAAATATTTACAGCTTATGGTATTTGCATTATAAAAAGTTACAGTTTTTTTTTTCTTTTTCTCTTTGAAAAATTTTCCATTTATAACAATATTTTTTCGCAACTTTTGCAGCCTCATGCGCGAACCGAAGACGTCAACTTAGAATTTTTTTCTTATTTTTCCAAAGTTGTGGATACTAAACCACAACTTTTAAGAGGTAATGCGATTTCGAAATAAAAAAATTGATTTTTTCGACTCACCCTAGTACTTATTGTCCGAGAGCCAGTAACAGATATATATGACCAAGTTCCTCTCAAGTGATAATTAGTAAAACGCAGCAGATAATCGAACTATGAAGCCTCGTGAATGTCAGCTGAGGCTCGGTGGGGGGGATAAGCAGTTGGAACCTCCCACGCTTGAAGAAAAAAAAAAAAATTCAGTCATTTCCTCTCGCCTAAAAATTTACCAGATGATAGCTTATATGTAACTATTGATAAATATATACGTCAGCTGGCTGTATCTCGGTGGAAAAATTGTCAGCTGATACTTTGAAGGTCGTTACGTAGAAGTTAGCTAGAAGCATTTACTGACTACACTGTTCGACAAAAAAAAACCTTGAAAATGCTTCTGGTATTTTGAAGGCTGATTCTTATGTAAAATGACCCCCTGAATCCGAATATGACCCCCGTTTTCCCCCATCACGTCCCAATTTTTTTTTAAAACGCCCCCCTTTTTTTTTCATTTTTCCTTAGTTTCAGGGCTATTATATTTTTTTTGGAGGGGAAAGGAGCCTTATATTCACCAATAAATTTTTTTGAAGGTCAAGAGAGACTCAAAGTTTAAAATCATGAGCACCGAGAAAAAAATCGGGGAACTTGGGGGGGGGGGGCGTGGCCCCCCAAAATATTTGAAAAATCACCAAAAACGATCTTTTTATTCTAGTTTCTTTAAAAAGACCTTTAAAACATTTTTTTCGGTGCAGAACCAGAGTATAGGATCCGTTCCTATGGCTCCTGGGTCAGAAAAAATTTTCACGCTGTAAAATTAAAAAAAAAAAAATAAAATAATGCTTTAAAAATCGCACTTTGCACTCGAGTTTTAAAGCAGGTCTTCAGCCAAAAAAAAAACAAAATTGTGGCTGATTCTTATGTCAAATGACCCCCTATTTCCAAATATGACCTCAGTTTCCCCCCTCCACCCCCTCTTTCCAGAGAGTCCCCCCCCCCCAATTCAGAGTCATTTTACTAATTCGGAGGGGAAAAGTACATTACGTAACCCGTTAACATAATTCTAAAAGGCAACAGAGGTTCAAAGTTCAAAATCATGTACATGTGTACCAAAAATATAAACTAGGGCGGTATACCTCCCCCCTCCCCCCCCCCCAAAAAAAAGAAAAGAAAATTCAATACTCTGATTTTTCACAAAAAAAAAAAAAAAGGAAAGGTTTAAAACGTCTCTTAGAAAAACAAGAAAAGAAGATTTTTTTTTTTGGGGGGGGGGGGGGTACACCGCCATAGTTTATATTTTTGGTACACATGTACATGATTTTGAACTTTGAACCTCTGTTGCCTTTTAGAATTATGTTAACGGGTTACGTAATGTACTTTTCCCCTCCGAATTAGTAAAATGACTCTGAATTGGGGGGGGGGGACTCTCTGGAAAGAGGGGGTGGAGGGGGGAAACTGAGGTCATATTTGGAAATAGGGGGTCATTTGACATAAGAATCAGCCACAATTTTGTTTTTTTTTGGCTGAAGACCTGCTTTAATACTCGAGTGCAAAGTGCGATTTTTAAAGCATTATTTTATTATTTTTTTTTTTAATTTTACAGCGTGAAAATTTTTTCTGACCCAGGAGCCATAGGAACGGATCCTATACTCTGGTTCTGCACCGAAAAAAATGTTTTAAAGGTCTTTTTAAAGAAACTAGAATAAAAAGATCGTTTTTGGTGATTTTTCAAATATTTTGGGGGGCCACGCCCCCCCCCCCCCCCAAGTTCCCCGATTTTTTTCTCGGTGCTCATGATTTTAAACTTTGAGTCTCTCTTGACCTTCAAAAAAATTTATTGGTGAATATAAGGCTCCTTTCCCCTCCAAAAAAAATATAATAGCCCTGAAACTAAGGAAAAATGAAAAAAAAAAGGGGGGCGTTTTAAAAAAAAATTGGGACGTGATGGGGGAAAACGGGGGTCATATTCGGATTCAGGGGGTCATTTTACATAAGAATCAGCCTTCAAAATACCAGAAGCATTTTCAAGGTTTTTTTTTGTCGAACAGTGTAGTCAGTAAATGCTTCTAGCTAACTTCTACGTAACGACCTTCAAAGTATCAGCTGACCATTTTTCCACCGAGATACAGCCAGCTGACGTATATATTTATCAATAGTTACATATAAGCTATCATCTGGTAAATTTTTAGGCGAGAGGAAATGACTGAATTTTTTTTTTTCTTCAAGCGTGGGAGGTTCCAACTACCCATCCCCCCCACTGTGCCGCAGCTGACGGTCATAGGGCTTTATGATACTGTTGTCTGATGCGTATGGCCAATTATCTATCGAGAGGAAATAATTAACCAAATTTTCACCTGGCTCTCGGACTATTATGCTATTGTCCCACTGAAGAGATGAAAGGCTGAGACGACAGTGCCCACAACCTAGAAATTTAACCAGGGTCTCTGGCATGGAAGCACAAAGCGCAACCACTGAGTCATGGGGCTTCATAACTTACTTTTTCTAATAACAAACTGATGGTAAAAATGATGAAACAAGCAGACTGACAGCGGTTTTCATATGTGCAGAGTTACTTTTCACATTCAGGAATATCTAGCAACCCTGTTATAAAGTGACTAATGCACTTTAGAACAAGAATGAAACTGTTAATTTTAAAAGCTTGCTTAACAAGAAGTTACTAGTATTGAAACGAAAAAAAGTGTGATGGAGCGCCCAAAAGTAAAAACAACATAAGATTCAGAATAATACACGACTCATGATTAAACATGTAGTAAAATTTTGAGCAACTAATACATCTTCGAAACAATACGGTTCATTTTCATATTATTCAAAAGTTACAATTATAAATTTGAATTTTCAGGCAACATTGATTTTAGTTTTAAAAGCTATGAATTTTCACTAAATGGTATGTGACATTGGAGTAATGACAATGAGATACAAAGAAGAAATTCAAATACTTACATGCAAGCTGCCTGCTCTTAAGCTCTATTAACTGTTGACTTTCTGAAAGCTAGAAATGTAAAATTTATATTTTAAAAATTAAAAATTTTCTTTTTGTAATGAATACAGGTAGCGCTCTCAAATAAATAACATGAAAGTGCAAAATGTTATTACACAATCATGTTAAGAAATTAATTTAGAATACTTCAGCACATGCTTTCGAGCAATTTTAATAAAATTTTGTAGGTCAAACACCATTATACACCATCATAATTTTGAGAACTTTTATTTAAATTTGTTCACTTAGAAAGAAAGCATTCAATTTACTACTCAAAATATGAATACATTTAACCCATTAATGCCTGACATTTTATTTTTCAACGATACTTTGTATACTGGTTACAAATAGTGTTCAATGGACAGGAAAAATAGTTAAAAAATTATCATGTAAAAAATAATTTTTTTATTTAAGAAAGAAAAATCGTCCCTAAAAAGGGACGCTAGGCACCAGAGGGTACATACTTTTTTACCAAAATTTTTTTTTCTGCCTACGATGTAATATTGAGAATGACAATTTATAAGAAGAAATAAAAGCAGCAACTAACATAAACTGGGAAGTAGATTCAGAGAACAAGGAAATATTGGTGTTGTTGAGTATGAAAGTCAGCAAAACATTTATTCTGCAAACCTACGTATTGCATTTGCTGCATTCTGATAAGGTCTTTTACTTCAATGGGCACATCTTACCTGAGTCTTATTTAAAACAATATAACAACTAGCCCCATAATACCTAACTCAGCTCTCTTGAGCTCAATGCATGTTGTAGAGCAGCTTTTAAAATAAAAATGAAGAGCGGTTACCACCATTTTTTAGAGTGGATCAAAAACCGGTAGTTCCCGATATTTGATGCATGGGATCTTTTTCCCTATGCAACGTTTGTATTGAGCAACCATATATATTTGGTTCATCAATTTCAATTACTTTCTTTTCGCTGTTGGACAATCGCTTAGCCTTTACAATAGTATAAACTCCATGAAGATTCAATGCAATAGTTATGACATTGCTATTATTCCACCGAACCAACGTAAGTATTATTTTACCTGTCATCGACATTTATTCAAAACTTCCTCTCTTTTCTTTTTTGAACAACGTAACTTCAGTTCATGCGCATTTTTTAATCCGATTCTTGCACAAAACCTTGCTGAGACAAATAATCACGTAGGAGCGCAAGAGAAGTAAATAAATTCTCACAGTAGAGATCAAAATTGGCATGCTCAGGGAATTCTGAAATTAAATCTGCAACCCCCCCCCCCTTTCCCAAACAACAGACACATATGCAATCCTTGAATTCTTCATCAAGGTGAAATGCTATGCTTCTGAAACAGCTTAGGGATTCTTCAACAGTCAGATTAAACAATAATAAACACCTAAATGCATAATGGAAAAGTAATGAAATATAAGGAATAATTAGTGTTTTAAAGAATTACCTTTTTGAAATAGCTTTCTTTCAAAATTTACCTTGAGTATTTTTTGTAATTAAAAAAAAAAGAAGAGAAAATATTTAAGAACATTGTATAATTAAGTTTATATATATTAATTAATTTAATTTAATTCGATTTTGAAAATAAAATAAGTTTTAAAAATAACAATTATTATTTGTTTTTCAGTCTAAAAACATTTACTAACTTCTTTGATATAAATTATAGATTCTAAGCAAGAAATCAGCAACGGTTAAACAATGCAGCCTTTGGTGCCTAGCGTCCCTTTTTAGGGACGTTCTTAAATTGCTATAAAATCCTAAAAAAATTTAAAATTTACAAAATTGCAAAAAAAGGTAAACTAAAACATCGATCAAAGTAGCACATATATCAAACACAGATAGATTTACTTGTTAATAACTTTAAAAACTTAGCTTTTTGTTCTTGAGATTGCGAACGATGTAATTTTGGATAGAGATTATAATCAAATGGCTACAGATCACACTCTACAGCGGTTATGTGCTGCAATCTGTTAATACAGAATTGAAGCAATACCAAAGTAATAATTGAACACAATTATTTGGTTGAAATGTTCATTTCTTGAAAATTCAGACACACTTTTCGGACCGTCCCTAAAAAGGGACGCTAGGCATTAATGGGTTAAATATTTACTTTTTGAGACATTAAATAATTTTCTCATTGTTAAAAAAAAACATCTTTGATACCCAAACCTTTTAATAGGAAAATGCATTTTAAACCGAATAATATTCCATCTATCTTGATTGTCTAGTGGGTGGATTAAAGATCACAATTTTGATTAGATAGATTAATAAAAAGACTAGTAAATTTTTACACAAAAAAATTATATAGTGACAATGCAAAAGCACCTTAAAGAGTTAACTTCAAATTTAAAAGGGGAAAAATAATTAATAAAATACATTATTTTGACTAATTTTTGACTTAAAGACTTACGAATTTATAAAACTTTGTCAGGTGTGAAATAACCTAGATGTTTTGAAAAAGCTGCACATTATACAGTCAGAAAAGCGTGAGACACCACAGACATTTTCAAAAAATAGTTTTTTTTTAATAAAATTGTTACACTGCACTTTTGATTATTGAAGCACTGATTTTTACTACTACTTTTGCTTTACAAGAGTTGTTTGTCTCCAACACAAGAAAAGCTAATGTTTAATAGTATTCTAAAGGTTTTTATCTCAAACAGAATTACTGAATTAATTTTCTGGTATATAAAACCATTTAAATTAAGATTTTAAAGTCTAAGTTTAAAGGAAATGACTTTTAAAACTAAAGAAAAAAGACTTGTTATAATACACACAAAAAATAATTCTAAAAATACTTATAAATCTTTATAAATTAAACCCCAGTTTAAGTACAATCAACATATGTATCACATAAGGTATAAGTAAGGAAGCTATTATAGAGATTTTTTGAAGTTCTATTCTGCAATATTGATCTTAACATAAAAAATACTTATTTTGAAAACTTAGTGAAGTTATATCTCTTGGTGTTTTAGCTACAAAGGCATACTACACTGTTTAATATAGGAAATCATTTCAATAATCAGGAGTTTAAATCCCATCTACAAGCAACAACACATTCCTTCTCCTTAACACCAATGACCCCACAAAATCTTCAATGCTTTTGCAGTCCCCCCCCCCCTCCTCACTTCCCGGTAGAAACCCTAATATAACTGTAATACCAAAAATAAGTATTTTAGGATTATGTTTCATTTTCACTAGCAAAACAAGGAACTCATAAAATAAAAGACAAACCTATCGTTATTAAGGCATAATTATTTTTAAATTACTGTAATAATTTTGGGCAATTTTGTGCTTTAATGAAGTCAACTGCAATAAGTTTACAATTTTTATGTTTTAATAATGTTGATTTGTTATTTTATTACCTTTTCAGCACAAAAAAAAAAAAAAACTTATTTTTGAATTTAAACTAATAATGCTATTCAAAGATTGCAAGTAATATAAACTGAAATTATCAAGTAAAATCGATTCAGTCGTTCATAAGAAAGTAAAATTAACAATCTTATAGCCAAAAGAAACATATATGTAATGTAAAATTGTATATCATT